>KZ808718.1:125349-135556 GCA_000696205.2 Oncopeltus fasciatus
AATACCCCTGGATTTGAAGACAGCTCTCATTCTCTATTCAGCCCTGAAGAAGCCATCACAGGATGTGCGAAAGCTCGGCAACCATCAAAAACTTTACACGGTCCAACCCGGAAAAAACTTTACATACATCTGATGACTGTGGAAGCCTACGTGAACGTGAAGACATTTGTTTATTTGGAGTTTATTGATGTCCATATTTGATTGCTAGACTAAAAACCAAATATAGAATACTCATTAATAAAGATGAAGCACGCCATGCATCACAGCTCTGATGATGCAACACACAACTCAATCAAAAGAGGCTGACAGGTTTTCCCTGGCCCTTAAGAGTAACCTGCTTCAGAAATGGCTAGATGAAGCACTGATAGATGAAGTATAGTCCTTAGTAAATGTATAAGCAGGGAACAGGGAGCCAAAACATAATTTTACCCACCAGCCGGGTACTACGTTCCCGGCTGAGGTAGTAAGATTTCTTCTGGGGGGGGGGGGTTAATGCCCACAACGAAATCTTCAATAGCAAACACACTGATAGTAGAGGGAACTTAAATCTATACTTTACCCACTAAATTTAATATTTACCAATGGCTCTTTGAATTAGCAGGGAACTGGAACAGCAATTCTTTCGAATAACACTAATCACAAATTTTCTATGTTCCCTAAGTGTAGTAGTTTCACAGTAGATCTCTCTGCGATCGAGAAATCTCTGGGTGTTTATCTATCCACAGCAGACTGTCAACTCATATGTTTTGGTTTATTATCTAACTTAATTAAAATACAAAACCCCTTCACATTTAATTCTCTAATTCAAGACATCTATTATAGCGTAGAAAACCTTAAAAACATAATATCAAAGTCTTATTTTGCTGGAAACTTGGACATTCCGATATAGTGGAAAATATGAAAGTTGACACTCTAGCAAAAGAAGCTATCAAAAAAGGAACTATATACAATAGTATACCTTACTATTTCATGTAAAACCTATTGAATGTATGACCTAATATCTGCATGTAAATCCCGTGTAAAAGAAAAGTGGCAGAGCAAATAGAGAAACACTAGAGATAATAAATTACAGGAATTAATTAATTAATTATAGGAAAATTTCAATCTGCTCAAAGCGAAGAGAAGAAATTTATTTGACGCTATTTTATATGGGCCATACCACTCTCACCCATAATTATCTAGTGAGCAAAGATTCTCCTCCGGTCTGATCTACTTACCATTGAATATCGGAAGTATTCTCTCGAAAACTTAAAACACAATGTCCCTGCAGAGTAAGAGGAAGCATTAAGAAATAACACAAATTTCTGTGACTCCATTATCAGTTTTGTAAAGACAGCAAAGCTCTATGATAAAATCTCAGACAAAGATAAGAAGGACTGATGGGTGGGGGTTAGGGGGCTGTGGTGGNAAAACGTCGGCAATAATAAAATAATTACCCATTAATTTATTTTTTTTGATCCTGGCCGAAACCCTGACTTATTCCTTCTGCGTTATTATTAGTGTTATAAAAAATTTAAGAACAGATTTTAGTTGTAAAACGTAATTTTTATTTAAAATCCTTATTGCATAAATTTTTCGAAAAGGCACAAAAAAATACACGTATTTAAAAATGTAATTGAGATAGTTGGGGGGTCGTTCTCCTTTCAAACAAAAAACTAAATTCGTTATTTGTGTTTCTTTATGCAAACCATTGTTCGTTCCATTCTTATTTCGTAAAACTAATAGCAACGAAGATATGGAGGATTTATAATTTAGTTACTTTTTAAAAACCCCACTCCTTGAACGAAGAGAATTACGGTTTATACCAAGAGCCATTCTATTTTTAGGAGCATTGACAGTAAAACTGTATCATTCCAACTAACCACTAGTCTGAAACATGAAGACTGTACATGTGTGGTCCTCAAGATATATCCCGAACAAGGCTAAGATTTATCATAAATGTCAGAGAATTACAGCAGGGACAGATTCTGAACGCCTAATTCTTTAAAGCGCAATATTAAAGCTAATGAATAAATAAAAAATTCTTTGGGATAATTTTCTTTAAGTATTGCAGAATTGCCAGTTATGCTTGTAATAAACATCAAAAACTTATATCATTTTAAGCATAGTGACTTTAAATGGTTGGATTAACAAATTATCTTTTTGTTCACATAGGCTTCGACGGTCGTCAGATGTATTTACCGTTTCTTCTTCCGGGTTGGACCGTGTCAAGTTGTTGATATTTTCCTGGTTTCGCACATCTCATTCTCTTTTCAGCCCTGAAGAAGCCATCACATGATGTGCGAAAGCTCGGCAAATAACAACAACTTGACACGGTCCAACCCGGAAGAAGAAACAGTAAATAAATTATCTTTTTGGTAACCTATACCAAAAGCGTCATTCCTACGTTGCTTGTAGCCCAGTGTAGAAGTGTGGTAACCTGACGGGGGAAGCACGGTGAGGACAGGGCTGTGAAATGAGGGGTTGACAAGCGGGCGAACGAGCCTAGCCGCCGACGTGGGTGGACCGGCCTCCAGGATGTCCTCTGAGCAGGAATACCAGCGCGCGGCAGTGATTGACCGGGCCAGAGGTTAGCGGACCCTGGCTGGCCGCTGAAGGAAGACACAGGTATATCTCCATATCTCCCACCCCTATTTCTATCCCAAAGAATCAAACTCTCTCCCCACTCCAAGGGATGGATGACCCTTCCTGACTCCCCGAGCCATGCATACCTTATAGAGGTCAAAACCTATACCCATCTGATAACGGAAGGGATCTGATAACCAATCAGCTTCTAACTTTATATTATGAATTCATAAAATTGAAATAGTTATTTAAGTGGTATTTAATTATCTATTCCCCTTGTGAAAGCACAAGTATTAATTTGTTCTGAAACAGAGACATAACAATTGAATTTTTTTTTATTATGTGTTAGCCTCCCTTGCAACCACTTAGGGTCATTGGAGGGAGGGGCTATCTACAGGTTGCCACCCTATTTTAAACACCCATGGCTCAGGACAACCTTCTATATTATAAATAAAAGATTGACCTGGGCGGGATTTGAACCCGCGACGTCAGGATTGCGAGACCCGTACGGATCCCCTGAGCTATCCCGGCGCCCCCGTTATTGATTATTGCAATTACAAAACTGCCTTTCTTTCCTGTTTAAATCCTACTTGGGTTTTAAATAATATACATAGATTTTTAAGACATTTTAGAGTTTCATTCAAACGCCATATAATGCTATCAGTAATTGGTTTTAAAATAAAAAAATATTAAAATGTATTCCTATTAGTCGCTTAAGAATTTGACGAAAACGTAGGGGTGCAGAATTACTGTATTATTGGATCCTATCAGATTTTTTTTTCTTTACTTCATAACCAAACACAAAGAAATTCTCCTAAATTCAAATGTATTGAATATAAAATCCCTTTCAGGAAACTTGGGGATTTGGTATTTGTTTACAATACAAATGTAAATCAAATAGATTAGTTTCTCTGCTTTAGGGCACTCTGAAAGAACAAAGGAAAAATTAGGACTATTTATATATAGATTATAAAAGAAAATCAAGGATAAAATATATCCTTGTTTAACAAATGAGACTATAGAAATATGGAATTAAATTATCTTGTCTTTTGCGAAGAGTGGTCGTTAATTAGGTTACGAAAGAATTTCAGCCTCATCCACACTTCCATAGCTTTTTTTTTTGTTGTTGGTCTTAGTCATTTTAAAAAGGCACTGCTTTCATCATCAGAGAAAATATATATATATATATACCCCTTGAGTAAATTGTATTTTATTGGCTCTACTTTGACCAAACCCCAACAAAAAACATCTTATAATAATATCAACGGTTAAAAAAACTTTCCGTTTATTTATCAATGTTTGGAATTAGTTATTATCCTAAAAATTAGTTCAACCTCTAAGATTCTATTAGTAAAAGTGATCAATTTGGTTTAGCAGTAAAAAAAGAGAGTCTTGTAGGAAAAAATATTTAATCCATTCTGAAAGTAGTGTTATATAACAGAAGGTTCGGCAAACATAACGGGAAGTTTTGTTGTTTGAAATAGATCTGAAATGATATTTAACAAATCTCTTAATTTATTCTAAATGGGGATTCGACATAACTTTTGTAGGCCACATATAATTTGTATTACTTATCTGTCTCTTAAGTTATAGAAAAATACGCCAGAGCATGAAGTTTTTTTGTTTTTTTTAAACACCCATGCAGCTTCTTAGCCATGGAAAGAGGGACTATCTATTCCAAACACCAGTGGTACTAGGTATGATTTTATTTATCGATAAAAGCTTGCACATGTTGGAATCAGCATCGCCAGGCTACGAGTCCCATAAGAATACCACCCTCTCTGCTAAACCAGAGGCCCTTAGTTTTCATAATTTTTTATATGTAGAGTAGTGGTAGGGGATCGGGCAAGATCAAAATTTATTTTTTATTATAGGCTGAGGTTTCGGCTTTCATTGTAATCCATCTTCAGGGCAAGAGGGATTGTCACCTGGACTTGCCCCCTCTCGCATTCATGACAACCCTTAAGATAGCTTACAATGTGAGCCGAAACGTTGGCAGATTTTAATAAAGATAAAGATCATTATTTTAAAATTATATATATTTATCAACCTTGACTGAACCCCAACAAATTCTCTACTGATTATCTCCACAGTCAAAACTCTCCATTTGAACATAAATGTTTAATTTTACAATATTATGACTGCTCAACAAATATGATTAAAAAAAACCAACCATACACTCAAAATAGGACAATATATACATATTGCATGTATGAATATATGCTGGAAATGTCTCGATTTTAGATGTTGATATATTATTTTATTTTGGCCAAAGCTTAATTGCTATTTTTTATACTTTTTTTTTTTCAGCACAGCAAGTTCTAAAATACTAGTATTTAGTCAACAGTAATATTACAGTAATATAAACACCAATAAATACGTCAACAGTAATGTAATATTATATATATATANTATATATATATATATATATATATATTTATATATATATATATATATATATATATATTAAAATTAATATTTCCTTTTTACCAATTTTTATAAATAGATTGTCAACTCAATATATTCATTATAATGTTGACAAGATCTTGTTTTAACATTAAACCTCAAAAGATAAAATTCTAATAAGATGTCAAGCGCTTGGTACAGCTTCAAAGGGAATATGGAAGTGAAGGTGAAGATAGGGGTGTGGCTAGAAAGATTGGAGAGAGAAGAGGGCAGAGATTCGTTCTCTAAAACGGATGGTAAATATTCAATAAAGTTATTTATTCAGAGGATGTTGAATTTGAAAAATTCCAAAGGTTCTTATTCCTCCCGCCGAGATTAAATGCCGTGTAGTGGGGGAAGGCAATTAGGGGGTGGGTTAACATCCGGTATAGTGGGGGCCTTGTTCCCATTTTTCTTTTACCCCTTCCTTCAGCATTACCTCTTCATTGGCCAGGCAGGAAGGGGGTGAGACAGGACCACTTTTCTTCTTCCAAGACTCTTTTGTTACTCTCTGTGATTTAGTTCACTCCCTTTAAGTAAATAAGCACTACAGATCATTCTATGTTCAAAAAAGATCTCTGATCAATCCATTAAAGTCCCGTACTTATTCTTAATGTCTTCAAGTTCAGCTTGTTTTCCTTATTGTTCAGGAAAGAATGACAAGGAAACGAGTCTCTTAGAAAAAAAAAAAAGAACATTACATAAAGCAATCCAACTTCTTAAGAACATTTTTATTCGACAAACCAGCAGTTATGACAGGAATAAATATTAGTCAACTTTAGTCAAGTCACTCTTAATTAGAAAGTTAAATGTTTCTCTGTGCCTTAATAGAAATTATATATAACCTAAATGTTAAAATGTAACGTCTCTTACAAGCTGTTGTTGCATGTCTGCTCCTAGCAGGTTAAGAAAGTTTGTTGAACTAAATTTTAATGTGAATTGTTGGTTGCTGCGTGCTTTAGGAACGTGAGTTTTAGAATTTTTTATTTCAGGCATTACATTACCTTATCGGTTTAATTCGCCTAATCCCCTCCAGCCGCATAGCTTACGTAGTATTATCGCCTTCTAAGTCTCTTTAAACGTCTCTCATATGTCACTGCCTATGTGATTGATAATATTCTTTAAAAATTTTTAGAAAGAGAAGGAGTTGCAGCAATGCCAGTCTTCACTAAAATGGATCCATGGGAAGAGCATTTCGTCAAATCACAGTATCGAACTGCTTCAGGCTGTTATGTAGTAGCTCTCCCTTCTATGGACAGCTTTGAAGGCTTTGGTTCATCTATGGTAATCGCTCAATTACAATATAGGCAACTTGGAGTTCGACTGAATAAGAAATCAATATTCAAAGCAAAATATCAGGCTTTCCTCCAAGAATACCTAGATTTGGGGAACATGACTCTTGCTACTTCTCCTTCTGTCATTCCCTATCGTAGAGTAAGTAAACCCTACGATCCTGACTCCGTGTGGCATTTAACGCCTTTGCTAACACTCCTAACGGGTGCTCAAACAGGACCTCACCCTAATTATTCTGAACTTTAGACGTTTCACCATAGGAATAACATCCGATTTAGTTAAAATGTATCGGCAAATCTTTTTGAGACCAGAATGAAGAAATTTCAACACACCCTTTGGCACCCAAATGACTCTCAAGATATATTGATCTTCGAAGTTAACACAATCACATATGGTGTTGCATCTACTCCTCATCAAGCAATATGGATGGTTATTGAACTTCAATGGTGAAGGTAAATCATATCCCCTAGCTTTTACAGTTTCTATGGAGTGATAGGAAGGAATACGATTTTTACATATGAAGAAATCCAGGATATCGAGACGGCGGTTTACATCAGTGGGTCTAGTCATATAAAAGAAAAATGATGATTGCGAGAAGAAACAGCATCATTCAGAGCTCTGAATGGAGCACGACCTAGAGTCGATATCGAGCACCACAGCATTTCTTTTGCATTATTATCTCCGCCGGAGAGGAAACGGTGTTCTAAGGATTTAAGGGGTTCTTCGACCTGATTTTAGGTAATGGATTTGTTAGGAGGACAGTACACTTCGAGTATGACAATTGGAGATGTGGAAGTTTGGATGAACACTGGAGTAGATTGAAGAGAATCTGTGGGAGTTGAAGGTATTAAATTATGAGTATCGATAGTGCAAGCACACACACACACACACACACACACACACACACACACATTATATATATTGGGATAAATCTACCTAAATAAACCTTCTTTAGTTCCAATTTTTAATTAAATAAGTGTAATGACGTGTATTAAATTTCAACTCTGGTGATGACTTACAAGTTAAATCGAAACGTCTGCAAAATAAAATAATTAACTTACAATTTTGAAGTATTTTATATTTCTGATCCTGGCCAAAACTCTGACTAATTTATCCTGCATTATATGTATATATATGTTTGTAATTTACATTTGGCATATTTAATTGTCATTAAAATTTTATTTTGAGTGAGCAAATATACAAAAAATCTTGAAAATATGGCCAATAACTACGCCACACAGCCATTCATTAGGTCCAGTGTAATACTCTTAGAATAATGAATGCCTTCTGTAAATAAATTGGAAATAAAACATATTGAGCCCTCGTAGATTTTCTTATCCGTTATCTTCTATATAATTATCATTGAAGCATTTTTTTTTTTAAGTAGACGCTGATATTTAGAATATTAACTATATTTTGTGACTAGGCACCTAAATCCCGATGTGTTCTTAGATGCTTCACCGGTCAGAAACCGAGAATAATATGACCCCTATTCAAAAATGGTTGCCTTTAATTACCTTATCTGTCTTATATTAATCAGAATAAGATCTATGAATTAGCAACTGATATATGACAACCCAGAACCAAAAAACATACACAAACTCATCTATTGTTGACCTCCCCAAATTATCTTTGAAAAATTTAGCTTTAAATAAGAGTATTATTTGGGATATATGAAAACATGACCATTGTAAAAATGAAGAATCCCATTGATTTTCCATTTGATTTAAGGTTGGGAGGAAAAAGTTGGGAGTAAACAAGACATAAATAAGAAGTACGACACTGATCTGAGGCAAACAAATAAACACACTGAGAAGACTAGGTTATACTGCAGGGACAAACAGGGGTTAGACAAACATCCCTCGACCTCACACGATTATCCCTTGCACCTTAAGGGATGAAACTACTTCATCAGGATCATAAGCACATTGATAGCGCCACGTTAGTATCACACTCAGAGGAGTATGTCCTGCTGATGGAAAAGTATGGCAAATAACTACTTCATGATTATGAGATTATAAATTATAATTGTTTCATATGATAATATCAGGCAATGTTATCATATCAGATATACCTTTAAGGTCCCAAACATTCCAATTATTCAAAAGACAAAAATATTATGAAAGCTTATAGAATTATAGATTATATTATAATTATAGATAAGCTAGGATTTGGGGGGCCATTTGGCTGAAATCGGGGTAATCTAATCCTTGCTGAACCCCAAAGAAACTGTTGGATAAGTAAGACTTAAGGATACATAAATATATTACACTAAATATTCAAATGAAGAATGTCTTCTTTTTCAGAGAATTATGCTAACGAGGGCGCTCATAATTTTCGAGAATGTATTTTATTTTATTTTTTTTTTTACGGAATTGAAAGAACAATATTACCAATTTTAAAATTATTACTTTGAATTAGTCAAATTTTCGATCATTTCTAGCCCTTTACGGCTAAGCCAAAACTATTAGTTCATCAATTAGCTTATCCTTAGTTTGTTCAATCCCTCTCCTCCTGGGCAGGATTTTATCGAGTAATAAATGACTTTATTAATATTTTCGTTATGAAATGACTTGTCTGTAAGTGATGAGTTGAAATGGAGGAGACGACTTGAGTAAGTGTGTTTAGTGTATCAACCAGTGGAGATGGAGCCATTAGTGCTACGGATAATACGGGTAACGAGGAAGGGGAATTGATAATCAGACTCAATTTCTAGTATTACTCTATTTGGTACACTAAGCACACTTACTCAGGTCGCCTCCTCCACTTAAACTCATCTCACCTTCATCATCAAAAAATAGAATTGGCCAAAAACCTTATCCACAGACCACTCACACTCTTTGACAAGACATACCATAGCAAAAGTATTAAACATATGACAGACATACTTGTCTCTAATGGTATCCCTACTCACACCATAAAAATACATGTGAACGAATTCTACTTTTCCACTTCCCAGACCAAGCCCCTGTCCCAAAATAATGACCTCACTTTCCATTATCTCCCGTATATCCCAAAACATTCGTGAAAAAATTAATAAATCCCTCAGAAAAACTTTCCCGAACCTTAAGCTTGCTTTTTTATTAACATTACTATAATCCATTTAGGGGGCGCCGGGATAGCTCATGAAATCCGTTCGGGTCTCACAATTCTGGCGCTGCGGGTTCAAATCCCGTCCAGGGCAATCTTTTATTTATAAGTAAAAGCTTGTCCGAAGCCATGGTCGTTTAGAATGGGATGGCAACCTGTAGATAGCCCCTTCCTCCATGACCCTAAGTGGTTGAATGGGAGGCTAACACTTAATAAAATAAAAAAAATCCATTTACACCCTGCTTAAAGACCCCATCCCTCTTCCTAACAGAAGCAATATTGTCTACAAATTTCCTTGTTCCACTCCTAATTGCCGTGGTTCTTACATTGGCCAAGCCAAAAACCCTATTTCTCGTTGAATCAACAATCACAAAAATGACATAAACAAAACACTAATAAAAACTACCCTCACAAAACATGTTAATGAAGGACACTCATTCGACTTTGATAACATTACCATTCTTTCCACTGAACCCTATATACACAAACGCAATTTATCTACATAATCCAGTTAATGACAGAACTGACTGATGAGTTAAAATTATACAAAAACATTTTCAACATTTTGATAAACCATCAGCCCTCCTCCAAAATAAAACTGTCTAACTTGTCCCCTAGATCCTTAGGCTACTTATCCGCATATTAATATTATTCCTCACAATATTTTTCCTGGTATGCAAGCCCTTTGATGCAGGCCGCTCTCCCAGTGCACCCACCGCCTCATACCCCTACCCACCCACCACCCACATTGTCAATCTCAAAGTATGGCAATATTGTGTTTAATGTACATCATTATGAGTTTCTGATATATATA
>KZ808718.1:158915-178645 GCA_000696205.2 Oncopeltus fasciatus
TATATATATATATAAAATTACTACACTAACCTGTATCAAACATTAGATCCACAATTTTACTAAGAGCACAATTAGTACTAAAACTTACTGGAAGAATTAAAATAATGAAATATTAATATGAAACAATAAAAAACCTTAAGCAGCGAATTAATCAATATCGGATTATTAGGTCGTCTACCTTGACCGAACCCCCAAAAAAATCACCAAATAATAACACCTACGGTCAAAAAACTCTCCATTTGAATAAATATTAGAGTGTAATAATGAGCTGTTAGTGTCCCTCCAGAAGGTAAAGGATTTTATGGAGTGTTGTATTAATAAGCCATGGAAAAGCTCTTGTCGTCTAGAGTACTAATCAATGGAATTAGGATGTGGTGATCTGACTTTTCCCCTTCTCTGGGTTCATGGCTGGCTGAGGGAATGTTTGGCCAATGTTGACTAGCTGTGAGCCTATTAAAGGCGAGGTTAGATCGGACTTAGTTTGTTTGTACTACCCCCCAACAATACCCAGCACACCCTGTATTTGCCAACAGCCCTAAACCCACCCTTCCACTTGCCCACCTATCACCTATCTTTTCCTAATGCACACTCTCTCCCTCTGCCTATCCAGATATCCTTTAATGAAATGCTGACAAAACTCTTTAGCTAGCCTCTAATCTCCCACATAAATACCTAGATCTTATAGGTGCATTATTTATATTCGTATAACAAGATTAACGTAATTGATAAGCTTTTTTTTTACAGTAAATAACTGCTACAAAACTATATTTCAAACCTATTTTGTCTCATAATTTAATTTTTTTCTTAACACATACAAAAAATAAAAAAAAATAAAAAAATATATATATCACGATTATAAAGTTTAATCTTCATCTAAATCTACTATCTCTCTCATTCATCCAAAAATGAATTCAGCTGTTTTATAATTTTGAATTTAGCTATTTTGCAAAGGAAAGCCAAAGCCTACTTCGGTGCCTACATTTAAGGAAAAGAGGCCCACCCACATTCCTAATTACATTCTTAAATTGTTTCCAAAATATGCATAATTTTTTTTTTTAATTTAATCGTATACACACTTTAAAAAATTATTTTTATGTTATGTTGTTCACAGTAACAAAATGCTCACTTTATTTCTGACACAACCACATACCCCCATAAATTTGGCCAAAAATCTTATCGACAGATCACTCCCACTCTCTGACAAGACATTCCTCAACAAAAATATTAAACATATGACAGACATCCTCCTCTCTAATGGTTTCCCTACGCACACCATAAAAATACTTGTGAACGAATTCTACTTTTCCACTTCCCAGACTAAGCCCCTCTCCCAAAATAATGACCTCACTTTCCGTTCTCTGACGTATATCCCAAAACATTCCTGAAAAAATTAAGAAATCCCTTGGAAAAACTTTCCCGAACCTTAAGCTTGCTTTTTCCACTAACAGTAAACTGAAATCCACTTTCATCTTACATCGAAAGCTCGGCAGATAAAAAAATACACATTTTCAAAATTTTATATTTTGGATCAGCCTTGACCGAACCCTAACAAAAAAACAACTACTTTAAAAAAAATATATTTACCATAGATTTTATATTGTTGAACATATGTGGAATTTATAATAAATATTTACTTATTTTATTGAAGTTCAAAAATTAAAATTCAATTAAGGCTTCCAACAAAATATAATTTACTGTATCCAGCAATTTTGATTTTGCTAATTTTCGGCAGGGATGTTTTTTCTTTGGTATCATGAAATAAATGAAATGAAAAAACATTTAAAAAGTTCTGTAGTTATTCAGCAAAGTTACCTATATTTTGCATGCTAAAAACATGAAATACTTTTGGCTTGTCATTTTAAATAAATTAATACTTGCATACAAGAATTTCTAGCAGGCTCACTTTTCATTAATTTATTGTAATTCATGTAAAAACGGCGTTTGAGTTAATTTCCCCAAACCTGGGATCAACTAATTGTGAAGTTCGTTAATATCTGAGTAATTAATAGTTTTATATGTAATGAATATTTAAAAATGTATGTAAAAGTGTCTAATATTTATATTTTCAAAACATTTAACAAAAATCATATTTATGTAATTATAAACATTAAGTGTTATCATTATTCTGTAAATAACATAAACCAAATTCATTATTCCATATTCTTTTTGCAAAGTGTTTGTTGAATTATTGAATAGCTAAAAGAAGTAGAAGAGAGAGTTGGAGAATATTCATGATTTTCAGGCATTTCATAAGAAAGTCAAAACTGATATCATTAGTACTATTCAATGCCCGAATGACTCTCTCTTATCTCCCATTGAACCACTCATGGTCATAGAGTGAGGGGCTATTTACAGGTATTAGGCATATCCGTACTCCCCTTCTGGCGACAGAGTCTTAGTTCAAGGGCTGAATATTAAAGGCTCATAAATTCCATCCCTTAACATCCGTTTCTACTTCTTACAATCCTGTATCCTATATACGGGCATCATACATATATGATATATATGTATATAGGGAGGGGGGCTCCTGTCCACAACAGATAACCAACTCCAATCCAATCTAATAGCATTTGTCATTTTAGCTTTTGACCGAGAGAGCTTTCAACACTCCCCTTTTGAATTTAAAAATAATTCTTTATCTTCTTTTTAATAATGATTTTAGTTGTGGTATTTAATCCCACGTTAAATTGTATACACGAAATGCAAGCGAGTTAAAATAAATAAAAATACCATACTACCTCAGCCGGGACTTGAACCCGGGTCTCCTACTTTCCGGGCAGGTAGGCTGACTCCTACACCACCGATGCAGGTTTGATAATCTCTCCAACTCCCCGCGCTTTACTCGGAGTCTAAAACCCCAAGTAAGAGGAATATATCGTCTAATTCTTGAAGGATTGGTGGCTATTTGTTAGGCTCTCTTTTCTTTCTATATTTCTTTAAAATAATGATTTTAGTTGTGTTATTTAATCCCACGTTAAATTTTACACCGGCTGAGGTAGTAAGATTTTTTATTCTAACTCCCTTGCATTTCTTGTATACATTTTTCTTCTTTCATCTTTTCCAATACAAATGCTTGTCTAGTAATATCTAACATACATTCGGTAACAATTTGCAAAACTATAAATTAAGAATCTCATAATATCCTTTCCAATCTCATGTTATTCAGTTATGGACTGCTTTAGACCCAATTAAAATGATGGGTTATGCCACTTCATTTCTGTAACCTCAGAACAAAACTCAAGAGCAAATAGCGACTTCATCAGTCTAATGTAGTATAAGTACTTATATTTAGATTAATTTGGAAAATTTTCAAGTTTACATGTGGCTTTTTGTGTGTTTCAGTGGCAGGTAAGCTTGGAATGAGCGTGCTTTCAGATGAAAGGTAAGTATTGTTTCTATTGAAAAAATTTCACAACACAAATCTAAAGAGTGATCACCGTTATCTTTAAAGGAGTTCAGTTGAAAATGACTTTACTTCTAAATATACAGTATTTAGTTAACTTATTTTAGTAGAAAATTCTAATTATTCGTCTTCACATAAATCTAATACTCTTGAAAACAAACCACTCTATAGGGTTACAATTAACTGACCGTGAAACTTAAATGCCCAAAAACTTAAAACAACGGACAACCATTGATTTAAAATTTTCCTGGACTTTTCCTTCTGTGGAACATATATGGATGTACACTTAGTAGCACTTAAGAGAAATAATATTTTATTTAATACTTCACCTTTGATGGACAAAGTCATTTATATAAGTCATATTTTTTTCTCTTTTTATGTATTGTCAGAAAAGGGAAAATAAATGGGGTAGTCTTGAAATAAATAGAGTAAAATATTGTGAAGTTTTTTATTTCTCAGATCAATTATGATATCCATATATATTCAACAAGATAAAATCTAATATAAATATATTTTTCCCATGCACTTTAGAGGGGACGTCATGTCACCCGTATCCCTTATTCAATTGTATTTTTTGTATCTACCTTGACCGAACCCCAACAAAAAAACATCTACTAATAATCTCTGTGGTCAAAAACTCTCCATTTGATCGTATTGATTTTCCTATTGTGTGCTGTATTAGCACAGATGTAGGAAACCAGCTGCTGTAATTATCAGTTTTAGTGAGAAAGAGAGAAAGAGAACGAGAGGGAGAGAGAGTGAAGTATNAAGAAGATGTTTGTATGTTAGGGTTCGGTCAAGGTTGATCCAAAAAATAAAATTTTGAAGATTTTTATTATCTGCCGATCTTTCGATGTAAGATGTAAGTGGATTTCGGATAATACGGGTGTCGAGGAAGTGGAGTTGATAATCCAACTCAATTTCAATGGTGAATTTTAGACGAGAGTCATGAGAATTGCATGCAGTAAGGATCTGGGGGAATTTGTCTGGATTGAGAATGAGAAACAAGTCATCAACATATTTTTTAAGGAAGAAAATATCGTTTCGAAAGGATAGAGGGATAGAGTTTAGGAGATCGTTAAGATTAATATCGGAAATGTCGGGAGCAAGGTTATTTCCCTTAGCCAGATCGTTAGTAAATACCTTAGTAAAGGAGATACCCGGACGTACAACTTGGAATGCAGTCCAGTGTTTAGCCACAATTTGGAAGGCTTAATCAATAGGTATGTTGGTGAAGAAAGATTCGGCGTCTAGGAAGCAAATAGTGTAACCTTTGTGGATGAGTAGGGCTTCAGTTTGTTTTTTGAAGTCAAAGGGGTTTTTATGTCTTACGGATATTGTTGGCTAAGAATCTGTAAGGGTGGAAGAAGAAATTCGCTCAGTTCAGATGAAAGAGGGTTGATATAGGAAAAAATGGGGCGGAGGGGGTTCTGAGGTTTATAGATTTTTGGAAGGCCGTAACATCTAGGTGCTTGGGAATTGTATGAAATGAGTTTGTAATATGTCTATTTGTCAATGTCTGTTGTGTTTTGTAATTTTGTAATCTGGCTGTTAAATTTTGTGAAAAGTTAAATCTCTTGGAGCTGGGCCTCTGTCGTTGTGGGTAGGAGTGTATGTGGTTGCGTCAGATTTAAAGTGAACATTTTGTTGTTGTGAACAACATAACATAAAAATAATTTTTAAAGTTTGTATACGATTAAATTTTTTTTAAAGCATAATTTGGAAACTATTTAAGATGCAGTGAGCTGCGAAACCGTTTGCAATTAAGTTTTTAAAAAGCAGGAAGACTACGTCTTTTACTGAACCTATTACTATATATATGTGTGTGTGTGTGTGTAGTGTGTGTGTGTAGCCAATTTTGGTAAAATTTGGAATTATCCGTTTCTAGGACATGACCATGATCCATTACTGCTAAGGGGGTTAAATAAAGGCAAAAATATTGGTCTGCTAGACCCAAAAATTGGTGTGCAATAAGGTTTACAAAAGTACATGGTGCATAGCGTGCAAATAGATGTTTTTGGCTCCAAGAGTGAGAGTTTTATTTGGAAACTGAATTTTTTAAATTAATTAAAATTATTAATTAATTAAAATTAAAATTAAGAAACTTGAATTCTGAAACTGAGTTTCCGAAAAAATGAATTATAAATAAATTTTAAAAGTCTGTGATTGAGCAAATTTCGTTCAGAAATGTGTTGGGAGTTTAATATTTTACACCATATATACATCATAGACTAATTCATCCAGCTTTAATAAATTAGTTAGATTTCAATCCATTTTTTAATGAACAACATTCTTGGATAATATAATATGTTATAAAATATATAAATACTGTGCAAAAAAATAAACTGTTGTAGAATGATTTCTTGCAGTTATTATTTGTTCTAACTGCTTTGGATATACGCGGCTAAGTGGAGCAATTTTTACAAATAGTTATTTTTTCAAATATTCTAATAAATGGTAAAGGATCCACTTTTTTCAAATATTTTCTAAAGTATATATTTGCTGTTTCAGAGGGAATTTTTCCAAAGGGGTAGGCAAGAGTTAAGTGCATAAGTACTCTACGGCACCCTTTCAACTTAAGTCATTAATCATTGGAGTATGCTCCCTCTATATGTGTAGGGCTTATCGTCATGTGCACTATAAACTCAGCTAGAGGGAAAAGGCTAGAGCGCCCTTTTATTGCTAACATTAAATTCTTTTTCTCAAACTGACCATGTCTTAATTTCATGACTGAAATTACTAACTTCTGGCCTTTTACTTTTCCTTCTTATTACATTTTTTTTTTACTTTCAAAATGCATGTAATACTTCATGTTTTTATCAAATACAGACTTTAATTTGCTTAAGTGGCTCAGGAATAAATTGACTTTTTACAACTTTTAATCAATTGTTTTTATTTGGAATATACATTTAGTGAGTGAGACCATTTTTATTTCTGCTCCTTATACTTCGTTGTTTTAGATTTATATAAATACATGTGAAGACAAGGCGCAGAAGCATATAAAAATTTAAAGCATTATTAGATTTTTTTTGTTTGGTTTTGGTCAAGGTAGATCCAATAAAATAAAATTTTAAAAAATCCGTATTTTTTAAATTATCTTCCGACGTTTCGGCCAACAAAGTAAGCCATCTATCATAAAGGCGTGAGATCATGAATCTATCACTATGTCACCAAGACCCTATTTTCAGGACTGTTAAAAAACATCTAATAATAATATCTACGGTAAAAAAAACTCTTCATTGTGAATCCTTGCTCTCCTATTTTTTTTAAAGCTTCTCTTCTTTAAGATAATTTAATAAAAATACATTTTATTCAAAAAGTTTATAGAAAATTTTTTTTACGTTATTGATTTACCTTACAAGTTATTATAAACATAGCGTAATTTATTACAGCTCGTCCTTGCAGACAAGGGTCTATAATAGGGTTAATCCATTCAATAATAAAAAATATTAAAATTTCTTGAAATTATATCTTCAATATCTTAAATAACTATGGAGGTGGCCTATTGTTCTCGAGTTGCTTTCAGTACTATTATATACTTATAGGCAAAAAGGCCCTAATATTCAGGGGCTTTTATTCAGAAACCTGCACCAAATATTAATCTCCATTATATATCTATGTATAATAGCATATGTTTTGCTATATGTGGTGGGGCAGACCGATGACTGTAACTGTTACTTAAGACACTACTTAACAGTCACTCTGATACGGATTGTGGGGAATAACATAAATGCTCCAAACGAATA
Organism: Oncopeltus fasciatus; assembly: GCA_000696205.2. NCBI lineage: Eukaryota > Metazoa > Arthropoda > Insecta > Hemiptera > Lygaeidae > Oncopeltus > Oncopeltus fasciatus. The sequence goes on from KZ808718.1 coordinate 166,065, forward strand.
GATTCTAAAAACAAATTTACTCGAAATACATTCAGTCGTTTTCAGAAATATACGACGTTTTAAAGACAGACAGATATTTTTAAGAAGAAAATATTAGCTTAGCTTTTGTACTGCTATAAATAGTTTACATTTCATTAATAGAATTTTAAATGACATTGAATACAATTTAAATTCTTATATGTCGTATGTAGAAGAGCTTTAAAGAATATACGACTTTCTGTTATTAACTATAATGAAAATTGAAATAATTATTGTACTATTTATAAGTTTTCTAAATAAGAAACTGCATGCACCTGTGAAATGTCAGCTGGATTGGCTTTTCTTAAATTTTATTTTTGTCTGTCTTATCAGAAAGTTTTGTAGCTTTGAGTCTGAAGGCAGAATGCGTTCAATAAATGTTTAACCATTATCTGAGATTGAAAACAATGTTGCATTTTGAACTACTTAAAAACAATGCAGTTGAGGTAAACACTAGAGATAATCCTCACCAGTTTGACTGTTTTGCTCATTCCCCCTAGAATTATATTGCGTGCGTTGAAAACTATGAATAAAATAATAACCTCATTCCTAAAGAAAATCCAAAAAAATGTACTCTATATTTTCTTTAAAGCAAATGCAAATGAACTAAACGCTACAACAAATTGACTTTAATTCTAAATTTACATTTTTCAAATACATTTTCTGTATAAAAAATGTCAAAATATTAGCAATTTTTCAACATAAAAAAAATACCAAGAGAATATGCTCCTTCATTATTGTATAGAAGAAACATGTTTTCAAGGAATTATTGGCTCATGTCGAAAGTTTTCTAAAGGAAAGTAAATACTTCATATCTAAGTATATAAGTAATTTCCTGTCAAATTTTTTTTGTATAAACTTTTATTTATTTATTACATTCCCTTAAATAAAAAACATTTTGTAATTTTATTACAATGAAATTAAAAATGACATTCAATGTCAATCACATGAGGAGAGAAGGTGACCAATGACACCAATCTCAATGTCAAATTTAAGTATTAATTTCATTAAGTATACCTACTTTTACCGCATGAAAATTTGATTTTACTTCTTAGTTTACTATTAAAGAAATGAAATTCATAAGACTGGAAAAATGATAATGCTGTAAAAATTGCGTACACAAACCTACTAGTCATTGTTTTATATTGCATAGAATATTATTCTAAACCTACTAGCCATTGTTTTATATTGCATAGAATATTATTCTAAACCTTTTTCGGATGAATATTGCTCCGGAGGGGTGATGTTTAATAAAGATCCCATTTAATTTTCCTCGTCTCTTGAATTTAATGTTTTTATATTCGATCAGTTTAATGTGTTCTCATTTTCAATGACATTAACTCTTTCTATTGAAACCGTTTCAAATTATTTAGAATGTCGAGTTAAGGATTTAATTTATAGCTTAATGTATATAAACCGTAATTTATTTTTCTTGCAATTTGGAAACTGAAAAGAAGTTTCGTTTTTGTGACTTTTAAAGAAAACATTAATTCATTATATTCCTAAAATTCGGTGGTTTGGGAAACACTTGGCTAGTTCCTTTCAGCTCATTTTAAAGAATGCATAACGCGCCATCTTTCTTTAATCATATTAATAATCTATGCGATTCATGAGTATCAAAAGCTTTCTGAAGCTTAGATATCATTAAGTAATATGGGTTTGTTTGAGGCCTTATATCATATGCCCTTAACTTGGGCATATTATATCGGGCCTCAAACAAACCCTTCTTACTTAGATAAATGCTGGGGTATACTTCTTTATTTCAAATAAAAAACTAGCTTTACTTATTTACCCTGCACAATAAAGATCATGGCATAAGAAGTCCATACTTATATGAAAATGCTGTTATTTTTTTTGTCTTATGAGGATGATATATACTCAAGTAATTAAAGACTTCTAATATGGTTTCATATGAGAAGTCTGCAATACGCTTCATTTCAGACTGACAATGCCTATAAAGTATAAAAACCTTTAACATGTACCTTTACGATTAAAATGAACTTCAGAAGGCTAAAATTAACTTTAAATTAAAAGAGCAGAATCGAAGGGGGATATTACGATTTTTAAAATTTTTTAAGTGTTGAAGTGCAACAAAAAAAATTTTTTTTTTAATTTAAACACTTTATTTACATCCTGCACAGTGTGCATCTTGCAATGTGCTCTCAAAATTTATAATAAATATGTACAAATAAAATAATAATGCACAATATACATTAATATAAAAAATATACATACACAACTTAAAAAAGAAAATAAATAAANAATTTTTTAATTAGCGTATATTTTGCTTAATGGGGAAGCTGCCCAATGGCAGCACTCCTAAATCACTATTTACAATTGTTTGATTTGTTTTTTTTTGTTTTTTTTTTAATTGTTATTAGGGAGTGTTGGCAATAAGGAGGTCACGCGACTATTTCCTATTCAGGCACGCCGGAAGAGAGGCGATATCGGCAGTATACAGGATGTAAAGGATGGGCCCGAGCACACTACCTTGAGGAACTCCCGTCTCCACTTAGCTGGTTAGCTACCTACTAGGTTAGGTAGAAGCGAAGGATAAGGTAAAGGGTGCTTGGAAAGATGGCTTTAATTTGAACAATAGTCCGCGATGCCAGACACTGTCAAATGCGACACATCCAAGAAAGCACCAACGCAGTCAACAATAATATAAGGCCAAAAGGAAACTCCAAAGGGTTTTTTTTATACAAGTTAAACAGAAAGTTTATGATATGAAACTTACAGGAAACTACAAAAAGACCATATTTACATTTTTTTTTTTGTACTCCCACAGTTCAAGAGAAATATGGCATGGTACTCAATGTGTAAGAGTGTCTGTGAACATTCTTTTATTTTATTTACTTTTTTTTCCTTCTTGGTTTTAATTAGTAAAAATTTGGAAAACTCCTCCAACACCATATTAGTGTCTCAGGAAGAATAGACTAAGATAAATTTCTTTTTGTTTTGAAACAAGACTAATGTGGAGTGTTCAACTTGAATAGAGATTTAGTTATTATAATTATAATCTGTGCTCATGGAAAAATGAAAATAACTCTCTAGATCTATACTCTATATAAGTGCTCTAGAATCCTGATGTGTCAGCACTTAGATGGGTCATCTTTTTCGAAGTGAGAAGTAAGTCCCTGCACATTGTTGTGGAAACATTCCCACAATTTACAATTATAGCGCAGCAGAGGCCTGAGCTGAATTTCATAGCACGATTTCATTCCTTCTATCAATTTCACTTCTAATCTTTCCTGATGGGAAACTGTGTCAGCGGCATTTTACACATTATTGTTATTAATTTTATAAAAATCTATGGTTCCATATATATATATATATATACATATCAAGCCCAACCTTTAGCCTACTTCTATAAGTTTCGTGCTCTTATTAATTGGATTTTCTTTTCAGCAGTTATGCAAATCTACTGGGAAATTTCCGATGATATCAAGCCCGCTAAAGATAGAATCCGAGATAGGAATACCTCTATTTTGAACAATCATATATTCTATCCAATTAAGAGGCGGTTCAAGGTAATTACCCTCTCGAAGCTCCACTTAAAAAACTACCAGTATGATAAGCTGATCTACAAATAACTTACGGTAGAAGGCGTAATTGCTCCTTTTTACGGTCAAACGGCATGTTAGAAATCCATATCAATGAAATTTTGATAAATCGAATAAGTATTTTGCTTTGATTTATATATATGTATATTTTTTTTTTTAAATGAAAATTGTCATTTAATATCTATAAAGAGTGAAATGTACATATCGTTTTCCAATTCGATAATTTTACTGTATATGTTCACCGTATGAATTAATTAACTATACAATTAAGGTGAATAGACTGTTAAAGGTTTACACTGCTGTGGGTTAAGAGAAGGACCTAAACAACACATATCCTAAAATGACAATTCTTATTGACTGTGGAAGCCTACGTGAACAAATTCTTATTAAGTAAAGTAATGCTAATATAATAATAATAAGATAAATAATAAACTCAACTTGATAATCCAATAAAAGACTTTACAAAATATAAAAAAATTTGGTTAAAATATAATTTATATAAATTATTGCCAGAACAACTTGGCAGAGAACTCGAAAACCATCTGACTACCAAGCATATAAAAAACTGCGCCCTTTAGTGACACGGGAACTTTGAACTTTCACTACAAAGAATTCAACAATCATCTCTGATCACTCACAATGGAAGACAAATCTCTCTGGACTGCCACCAGAAAATCCTCAAATACCACTCCCCCACCTCTCCTTTCCACCGCGATGATGACACCCAGGCAGCGTCCGAAGCAGACATAGCTGATGTCTTTGGCCATCATCTTCAGCAAATTTTCACTCATCACCCTGACCCAGGAAACCATTCTAAGAGCACGGAGGTAGAAAAATTACTTGATGGAAATATTTGTTGTTGAAGACGTCATCACAACCCATTTTAATAAATATCACTATGACTTTTCCATGCATCCAAATCCTTTAGCTCAAACTCTATCCAATATTACCCATCCCAATAACCCACTAGGCTGTCTGAATAGGAAATAACTGCTTGACCTTCTTATTAAGCAACATTTCATAATAGTAATTCGAAAAAAAACAACCTTTAAATATTTAGATAGTAATTAAGGAGCACTGTCATTGGGCAGGTTCTTCATCATATTACATAAATATTTTAATGATAATTTAAATATTTATGTATTACTGTTCTGATAGTACCGGTGACGTCCTTTAAGCACTTCCTTTGTGCAGCTCCCTTTTATCGAAACGTTTATTTACTTTTTAGGATGTGTAATGCACTTAAAATTGACAGACATCGTGAACTAACTGCTATCAACGAGTGCAGTTTGACAGACTTAAGCTGCCGACATCACCATCAATTCAATCAGTAAAGTTATAGTTTTTTTGTTTTTTTTCTTGTTTTTTTTTTGCGTGTTTGCCTTACATTCAACCACTTAGGGTCATTGGAGGGAGGGGCTATTAATAAATTAATAAATAAAAGATTGACCTGGGCGGAATTTCAACCCGCGGCGTCAGGATTGCGAGACCCGTATAGCCTGGCGTCCCATATAGTTTTTTTTTTTTTTTTTTAATAGCCAGCCCCAAGTGGGCATGTCGGTCTTATCTGCCCCCTACGTCACAAAGGCCACTGTTTCAGCAAGGGGCTCTCGAGCATCCCGGTTCGAGTCTCGATAATTTTTTTATACTCTAATTAATTTCTTATGGTATAATTTAACTATTACCGTCAAGTTGTATCCAGTGGAGGTAAAGGAAAGCAAAGGGGAGAACCAAGGACACCTCCAAAGGACACCGGTTTGCGACCAGTACCTTCCCCTCCCCCACCGAAACAATACACAGTCAAACCGCCCTAGCACCTCACAGGGCGTAACCTCACATTCCTCAACCAGCGCTCTCCCGCCATCTCAGTCTCCGGAGTGGAATTCCTAGCCAGAGGAAGTAGAGTGCCGACAGTCATGATTTGCCACTCACAACCCCTTCCAAACCCTTCAGGACGTGGAAGGTGAAAAAATGGAAACAGATACAGCAGTCCCTCGAGTAATTCGACCACCGCTTACATTAGTGAGAAATCTGAATGACTTCAGACTGATGTGTTCCCAGCTGAACGAGGGAGTTGGGCATGGCATACATTCGTTTACCAACAGGAAGTAGGATACCAAAATAATCCCTGACAGGCCGAATAACTACAAAAAAGAATCAGTCAATACCTTAAGGAAACGAATGCGCAGCACCGCATTTAACTGCTCCAAGAAGAGAGGGCTATAAGAGTGGTGATTCGATAACTCCACCACTTTCACAGACTACATCAAGGAGGAGTTGACTGACTTGGGATTTAGTGTCAGGAATACTAAAAACGTAATCTGACCTCAGAAAGGAGAGACCTGTGCATCTAAAACACCCGAGAAGCCCCATCCTTGTCGGGAAAGTGCCAGCAATATGGTCATATAAAAGCCTACTGTGAACAATCTCCACGGTGTCTCAAATGTGGAGGCGCTCACATCAGTATGAACTGCCTAAAATCCTGCAACATTCCAGCTATATGTGCACTGTGCCAACAAATCGCCCGCCAACTACAACGGCTGTCAGGTCTACAAAGAACTGAAGACGCTCACCCAGCCTACTGGTCGTCCACTGAATGCAGCTCAGGTCCGGAAAGTAGTGCCTCCGTCCACCAGAGTTGTCGATTCAGAAATGTCCTACGCTCGAATTACACAACCAACTCAGGATCAACCCAGACAAGACGAGCCACAACCACAACCGCATCCCCTCCTAGGAGAGAGTGACCTGCAATCTCCAACACCCTGACTCCGCCTTCATCAAATGATCTCTACACCAACAATTAAAATATTTTCAATATTCTAAAAAACCATTAGCCCTTCTGCAAAATAAACCTGTCTAACTTGTCTCTTAGTTCCTTAGGCCACTTATCCGCAATAATTACTATATTTTTCCTGATATTGCTGTTTTTTCTCGGGAAATTGTATTTCAACAACCCTGAAGATGATTTACAATGTAAGCCGAAACTTGGGAAGATTTACACATTTGTTATTTTTGGATCTACCTTGACTGAACCCCAGCAAAAAAAATCTACTAAAAAATACACATTTTTTAAATTGTATTTTTTGTATCTACCTTGACCGAACCCCAACAAAAAAACATCTACTAATAATCTCTGTGGTCAAAAACTCTCCATTTGATCGTATTGATTTTCCTATTGTGTGCTGTATTAGCACAGATGTAGGAAACCAGCTGCTGTAATTATCAGTTTTAGTGAGAAAGAGAGAAAGAGAACGAGAGGGAGAGAGAGTGAAGTATGCACGCGCACTTAAATCTCATTATATTATGGTGTGTGTGTATTGGGTGTAAACAAAATTATTTTTTACAAATTTTACAAATAATAGATTTATTTTTTTACTTTAAATATTCTTCATATCTTTGTGCTGAAGATTTATTTTAATACTATAGCTATTCTTTTGCTTGTGAAAACAAACTATATAATATTGCAAATAACTCAGAAGAATTGTTCGCTTTAACAAAAATGAAGTAATATGTGCAATCTTTCTCCATTTGTCTATTAGAGTATAATGTAATATAGTATTCTGCTGGAGAAATTAGTCAGGGTTTCAGCCAAGACCAGAAAAATAAAATATCCCAAAATTGTTGCGTAATTATTTTATTTTATTATTGCCAATATATTGTCTGAACTTGTAAGTCATCATCAGGGCTGAAATTTAATACATACTACATACACACTTCTAAAAATTATAGATTGAAATGAACAGACAGGGATGTGGTTTGTTACATTACAGAAAGTGATATACAGAATAAACTCAAACTTTAACTATACAAATACGAAAATTTTTTTCCATACCAACAATGATGTATTGAGAGGTCTCCAAGGGAGATTTATTGTCACACCCATATTTGTATTTTATTTTTTTAATCCTGGCCAAATCTATAAAAATAAATATTTAAAATAAGTTTTGGTGGGATATCACTATACATTCCTACACTGATGCCTTATTATACTCATATATAGTCATCTTCACATTCTAATTTTCAGCTTTATGAAAGCTTGGAATCTTTTTATTATTTATGATGAGCTGAGCAATACACAGCTTTTATTAAACTTCAATAACATTTTTATTTACCTCCCAGTCAACCACTAAAGGGTATGAAGAGATGGGCTATCTACTGGTAGCTATAATTATAGGTATTTTTCTAAAAATCCATGAAACCGGGCAAGCTTTTATTTCTTGTTAAAGGTCTCTCCAAGGTGGGAATGAAACATGCGATATCAAACTGAATTGTTCAGCAAGAGAAATCTTTAGCTGAGCCGGCTTTCTCAACAGCAATAAATGGGACAGTTTTTTGATAATTAGAAAGTAAGAAATCCCTTCATACCTCGAGTATTTTCCAAAAAAAGAACCAAATTTTTCTTCTAATTGCAAGAATGGTCTAGAAAATATTTTTATGTCTATTGGTTTTTTCAGATGGTCATTTTCCGCAGTTTTATCATATTGCCATATAACAACATTAATATATCGTAATAGTGATAATAATTCTTTTAGAGTACATGTATTTCATTGAAAACCTGAAGTAATAGATATCAGCTTATGCACTCATAAATTCACAGGACTTTTTGTAAGAACATATGTCCTGGCATGTCATCGCGTTTTAGACGATTATTCTTAGATAAATCCAGTTACTCATAGTTCATGGGAGAATATTTTCCTTTTCAAACCACCAATCTAAGTAATGGTAAGCTGAAATATGGCCCTTTAAAATTTTATAACATATATGTTTACTCTGCAACGCCCCGCATTATTTAAATTTTTTTAAATTCAAATGGAGAGTTTTGACCATGGAGATTATTAGTAGAGTATTTGTTGAGATTCGATCAAGGTGGATTAAAAAAAATACAATTTAAATATATGTATTTTTTTATTATCTAACGACGTTTCAGCTTCCAATGTAATCCATCTTCAGAGCTCTTGAAATACAAGTTCAAGAGATAGCATGATAAAAACAAAAAACTATATGATACACAATAACGCCTATTATCTGAAATCGTTCAAACAAAATTACAAAACAATCCAGTTAACGACAGAACTGACATATATGTCAAATTTCTTCAATTTATTCAAACATTTTCAATATTCTGAAAACTATCAGTCCTCCTCCTAGATAAAACTGTCTATTGTAATTATTATAACAAGAAAGGCTGAACATAACCCCTCTGTATAAAACTGCAAACAAATTTGGGCATTCAAACTTCTTTACTTAAGCTGTTAAATGAGTTCTGTAATGGCTAGAATCAAGAAAATTATTGGAGGAGATTTTTAATTCCTTTCGTTGATTTTAGTGTTGCGACAAAGAATTATAGAACCAAATGGTTGTAAGATGTTGTTTACTTTTATTTAAATACAGCAACATATTTTCGAATAGAGTATGTCAAAAATATGTATTTAAAAATATAACTGGGCAGTTTGTCATCATCCCTTTCCTTCTCAGATAAGAAGGAGCCAGCCTTAGTAGCCTTTTTCATCCTTTTTAAACTTACAGCTCATAAGATCAAAGTAGGCGTCCATTTATGTCTATTCTAGTATTACATTGGAAATCTGACATTTGACTCCTGCTTGGCCGGCTTCATATATTTATGTATTGTACCTAAGATGAGTCCGGTGGTTTGTGGGGGTGTGAGTGTAAATTAATAAATCCTGGGGGTAGAAGCGGGAAAGACAGGCTGCTCGAGATATAAAGGCCCACATTAAGTAGTGCCCTTGTTAGATTTTTAATCCGCCCTCTCTGGAGGAGGGCGGGGGGCGGCTGGCTCTGACGTCTAGAGCTCACTCTAGCCACGATTTATTTCTGCAATGATCATTGTTAATTTCTCAGTTTCTCTTGAACGCCCCTTCCTTCCTTTCTCTCTTCCCTGGCTTCTTCTACCCTTCCGGTACCCTTTGCTCAGAGTATCCTCTGATTTCCTCCCTAATTTCTCACTCTGGAAACTAGTTACTTTCCCTGGCTGATTTATTTATCTAAAACATTTTATTCTGGACTTGTCTTTTCATTAATTAAAAATTTTCAGATAATATTCTGTAATCTGTAACCTTTTCTTTAGTTTTGCAAAAAATATAGGTTTTTTTTTTTTTGTCATTCTTCTTTAATAGCAGTCAGCACAAGATCAAATTTTTAATAAATTTTAGTACGCTAACAAATTTGAGTAATAATGTGTTTACGTTATTGTACATTTGCTTGTGCCACTTGGAAGTTATCGTAACGCGCTAGCCTTGGTGCTTATAGGACGTATCTCACTGAGCTTCTGGGGATTATACACCATCTACTTTCTTGTCGGTTTCAGCCAAAATTAATGCAGTTTCTCACAGCGAAATGAACTTTAAATTATTAACACATTTTTCTCTATATTTATTTTTTCATATTAATATTCTGATTTAAATTAATATTCAAGTATTTAATATGGAGGTTGACGTTCATCAAGATCCCTAACCCTCTGGTATCAAATCTCTATCTATTGCAAATTAAAATGATCCAAGAAGTTCATATTGATGTCGAGTGACATTAACCGCTGTCCGGGTCGACAACTTTAAACGGTTTTTATTATTTTAAGGTTTGTCCTTTAAAAAAGAGGGAGGATACTAAGGCGTTAGAAGAAGTTCCTTGAAAGCAGTTCATTTTCATTAGTATTGATCATCAATTTTTTTTAAATAAATTAAAACAGCATAAAAGAAATTGAAAATTTTCCTGTCTTGTTTGCCACACATAAATGTTTAAAATTAGAGATTTTTTATAACCGTAGATAGAGTTTATAGAGTATGGCACAGTGGTTTTCTGTTTAGACTGTAATCCAAACTCCCTAGTAACATTTACCTAATGTCTTACTTATCAAACCGTTTCTTTAGGGTTCGGCAAGAATTATATTACTCCGATTTCTACCAAGTGAAAGCGGGAGTTCCTCAAGGTAGTTCTATTCTACTAAGTTCCTCAGGACCTATTCTATTTACTCTGTACACTGCTGACATCCCTACCCATCCAAGTACCCTCTTAGATCCACTTGCAGGCGTCAAGGCCAATATTATTATAAATATATATCATCCCATCCCTTTAACCACATGTTGATTAAATAGTTGCAATATGATCTCCTGGGATCTCCTATAGGCACCAATGTTTACCATATTTCTTTTCTCGGGACCGATTTAAATGCTGCCTTTAGACCTATAAAAAGCTTTTGCAACTATATTCGTTAGCACAAAATTTTCCCTATATTTTGTTCATCATCAGTAGCTTCTGTTACAGTGTGCCGGTTTGTAAAAGATTAAAAATTCAAAATGTTAGTTAACACATGCCATATCCAGTTTTAAAAAACTTATTAATGAATAATTAGAAATCTCATTTGGTTAATGTGTGATATCTCTCACCTTCTGCTATTAATGATCTTATCAAAGTGTAATAAATACTGAGAGTTTGTTTTCTATTCTTCCAACAATGGCAGTGGAAAAGGTAGGACAGGCTATATTATGCATTTATATGTTTGTATAATTTTGAGAGGGTCATCATTTTTAGGCGCTTATGCGAATTTGAATTTATTTATTTTCAATCCTTCCAAAAGTTTGCCAAATGAATAGCTCTATATAAACGAGAAGGGAAAGACAGTTTTTGGCTTTTTTACTCCATCTGTTATTGTGAATGCCTGGGGAACCAAGCTATATGAGGTAAAGACACATTCTTCCCTCCTCCCCATTGAGGTGTGTAAAGTTTTGGGGTCCCGGTGTGTGGGAGGCTGAGCTGACAGAGGGGGCGCCCAAGAAGCGGTATTTTTTCTACCCTAACGGGCTTGAACAACGAAAAGATCTTAGCTAAGGAGGCCCCTTTAAGGGTTAGGGATAAGGAATTCTTGGGAGGATTATCCTGCGAGAGAGATGAGGGATCCAAGGAGAGGGCTCACATATTCTCCACGCGTGTCCCCCAACCTGTCCTCTAACCTATTGAAAAGGCATCAAGAAATAAACTTCCTTATTTGATATTTTTTGTACAAATAATTGGAATCAAATTTTCTAATAACTTCCATAAAAAGAAGAGATAAATAAAGGGTCTTTGTATAATTTAGAGAATGATGGGTTATAAATGAAAAATTATTAGGACAATTAATATTATGCTTAAAATAACTATGGAAAAATATAGAAATCGTGTAGAAAAAAAGAATAAAATACAGGTAATTGAAATAAGTTATCTCGTCTTGTTTCCTTAGATTGCTGTCAACCAAATTTTTTGAATGAAAACAAAATAATATTTAGTAGAAAAACGCATATAAATATATAAAACTATTGTGGAGAGGAATGGATAAAATAAGCTATTGGTTAGATAATCAAACTAATACTAAAGAATGGGGGAAAATGAGCGTTGTCGAACAAGTAAGAGACATATTAAAAGAAAGCTCTTGGTATTAAACAGCCAAAAAACATTCTTGTTTTGATTTTGGAATAAGTAAAATAACTCGTGTTGTTTTTGGACCCAAAAAATTTGGAATGAGCAAATGACAAAGCGTAGCTAATAAAAAGCTAATGAGAGGGAATAGCATAAAAAAATCTATCTGTCCCTGCCAGGACTCGAAACTGGATCTCCTGCTTTCCGGAATGTTTCCATTACACTGTTTACATTATTATTCTATTCCCTCTCATTAATTGTTGAAAATTTACGTGGGATAATAGACCACAACCAAATTAATATTTATCGTAGCTATTAAACTTCGCTAGCTAATGTAGTTATGTACTAGATTAGCTGATATAAACTGCTTACTCACTCAATATAAAGACCCATAAATATGGTAACTAATTCGGCCTGATAGTGCATATAGAGTCATATGTATGAAACAGAAAAAGCCAAATTAAATAGAGAATGTTCATGGAGTTAGTAATAATTTATAAAGTGAGTGATTTGGTTCAGTTAGAAGACCTCTTGGAATTCTGTTAATAGTCTCTTGATGATAAATTGAAAACTTTGCTTGGCCATATATATATA
>KZ808718.1:178684-199848 GCA_000696205.2 Oncopeltus fasciatus
ATATATATATATATGGCCTCTGCAGGTCATTTAAGGGGGAAATACATGCTTGGGATGTATTTATTTTTGAGCCACGGCACATTAGTGGTGTATGGTCAGCACACCGTTCTGGCCACCTGACCCTCTGGATCGTTCCAAACAGTAGCGCAAAAGATAAGAGCTCACTATGTTCAAAGTAAGTTATCTTTGGCTTAGGAGACCAGCACCTTAACCAGACCACCGTATTCAGTCCTCCTGGAGTTCTGTTCACGGCCTAGATGATAAAAGCTTATACAGCTAAAAATTTTAAAAATGAGAAAATAAGTACATGCTGTAATCATTGAGAAAGTGAGAAAATACTTTCTTTTTATAACTACTTAACATGCACTAAAAAAAATAACAGAAAAAACGCTGCTATTAACTATAATAATTTTAAAAACAAACAGAAGCTTTTAATGTGATAATTACCAAGTGAGGAGGGAATAGAAAAGACACTGTAGAATGACAAATATGAAAAGTTTAATTCAAGTCACTCAAAGTTTTTTTTTTTTGTTTTTTTTTCATATTTTCAAGAAGAAGAATTTCTTATTCACGATGTGGTGTAATGTATTGTTAATGCGAATAGTTATTATGTGGATGTACATAGTAATTTCTTTGTACTAGGAAACTATGAAATTTATAAGAAAAAAAAAGTCGAGAGAGAATGGAAAAGAAGCATACTGAAAATGCATCTAGATAAGATTTAATAGCCTGCCCTCTTTCAGAAAGTTCATTAAAGAGTCGTCATCCAATAGAAATTCGTCATAGTCCCGTTTAAGTTATATTTTTTTCTTGTTTTTTTTATATTTTAGGCACTCTGTAAATATATGTTTGATGGTAAGAAGTTGTCCACAGACCTCGCAAATGGATGGGTTATCCCTTGCCATTATATAGCCATGAGTAAGTGTCCTATTCTTAGTCTGGCCAATACCATTTCTCTCTTGCGGTCTGTTGACATTGACAGAATTAAATATACTTTTCTCAATGACAGAATGCTCATAACATTCACAGTTCACCAAACTTATAGACTCCGATTAATGTCATTACAAAAGTCAAAAACTCAAGCATTCTCTTTAGGCTGGCTCAAATAAATTCCACAACAAACTATGTGGCAGATAGAAAACTCTACTATATCTTTCTTGCTAAGAGGAAAGAAAACCTATCCTCCACTGCTTCGAGAAAAAAAATACAGACTCCAACAAAGGAGAGGAACATTAGGGAATTGAACTAAATTGAAATGGCTGTAAAAAGGATACGGATGTCTCAAGTTGGAGGAAAAAACACTTTGATCTTTATGTTTATTGTTCAGCTCGGACTGATTTTAAATTGAGCTCTCAACAGATGGAAGACATGTCTTAAAATATTAACGTCTTCCAGAAATAAGATTGAAGAAAACATTCTGTACTTCTGTTTCTTCATTTGAAGACTATTTTTGAACTCTCATACCTTATATTCTCCGTCTTCATTGGTTTCTGTACACCATCTCCCGTTGGCGAGCGCTTTCGGACAATGTCCATCTTCTGGCCGAATACATACGTTCACTGTCACGGTCCGTATTCAACTGTCTCGCTTGACTAGCTGTGTCAGGTAAATAATCTAAAGGGTTATTATTATTTCTACCACCAATGAATATAGAACTCTCATACCTTATATTCTCCGTCTTCATTGGTTTCTGTACACCATCTCCCGTTGGCGAGCGCTTTCGGACATTGTCCATCTTCTGGCCGAATACATACGTTCACTGTCACGGTCCGTATTCAACTGTCTCGCTTGACTAGCTGTGTCAGGTAAATAATCTAAAGGGTTATTATTATTTCTACCACCAATGAATATAGAACTCTCATACCTTATATTCTCCGTCTTCATTGGTTTCTGTACACCATCTCCCGTTGGCGAGCGCTTTCGGACGACACTGTCCATCTTCTGGCCGAATACATACGTTCACTGTCACGGTCCGTATTCAACTGTCTGACAGTATGGTAATAATATTATGTAATAACATGTTTAAAATTTTAACAGTAAATACTGATATAATTTTTTATAAAATTAAATTAGTGGTAGAGTTCTTCAGAGGAAGACAAACTAAGAAAAAAAGGGACTTTTACACTAGCAGTGCAACATTCAGTTAAAGCATACATTAACCATTTACCATTACCAAAACAGAGTGTGATAAAAATAAATATGGAGTTGGATTGGAGGGCATTACCAGAAAATGAAAATAATCTTATTCATTTTAAACATTTTTTTTGTAGATTTCCTGTAAGAAAATATAGCTATTTACTTGGTTCCATGAAACACAGTTTTATGAAAACCTTTAGACATTTACTGACCCTGCTTAACAAAAGCTTAAAATATGCAATCTTCATTTATATGTATATATACTTTTTGTGTGTGCACTGCACTCTTTCTCCCACCTGTTCTTGATTGCTATATATATATATATATATATGTATACATATGTGTGTGTGTGTCATGTATTATGAAACCCCTACCTATATTAATGTTTTCGTGACCATTATGTAAATAATTACATGCTTCCAAGCAATCCCAGAATACCCCACTCTTTTCTGAGCCTAGTTCCAACCCAACAACCCTCTCCTTGCATTTCTCCAGTGTAAGTCGTCCTCCTAGAGTTTGCCCATCCGTTGCAATTATACCTCTGTAGAAACTACAGTTAACAGGTACTCATAAATGTTTTGTCAATTGGGATGTACAATAAAAATTTATCTTTTTAAAAACACAACTGACCCAAAAAGATATATAACTGGCGCAGTCGGTCATGATATTTAATTTTTGAAGAATCCGTAGAACCTGAAATGTCAGAAAACTCTTTATCGCTTTTCTGTAAGTCTTATGTAAAGTTTTAATTTCAAAAGAAAATAAATTTTAATTTTGTGTTAATAAAATATTGTTAATAATGTACATTATTGAATTTTAATTATATTATTAAAAATTTTATCTTTTAAACAATTTTAATTTTGTAACTTAATTTTTATGAATTTTATTTTAACTGTTAATATTTCATTTTGTTTTCAATGAATATTAAACATAATTTTTCAATTAATTTTTTTCTTCTTTCATTTTATTAAACTGACACAAACAATGACAAATCCACTGATCAGACCACCCATACTCAATGAACAGGTACAAAGTCATATGCCCCTAAATCAATACCCGGGGGAAAAAGAGAATATTTTGACATTCAATGGAGCAGCTAAAAACCTACACAGATTCATTACTATATACGAAAAATGATTTAACCGGTTTAATATCACGGTAAACCCCGATGATTAGCAAAATGGTATTTTAAGAATAAAATCAATACAGATTTGTTGAAAAAAACACCGTTCAAGGTAGATCAAATAAATAGTACAGTACATTTATACATTTTTCAAAATTATTTTAAATTTATGACTTTGAAGTTGAATTTCACTTATTTGATTTCTATAATTGTTTGTATATTCTTTTATGTGTAGACAATTTAAAGTGAATCTTAAGTTGTACAGATTTCATTAACAAGATATTAACAACTACCACAAATTCTATTGAGTTGAAATTTCTCGACATTACAAGCTATGAAAGTAAAGATAATTCTAAAAACCTTATAAAAATAAAAATAAAGAATACAAAAAAATTATATTTAAAAAAATCCTAATTTAAACAAGATTGACCTAAATATTGACAAAACATATACAATAAATCTCTAGTCAATTCAAATTATTTAAGCCCCAGTCCAAAATTTAAAAATTGCAATGCATATTCCCATTTTTGAAATAGGACCTTAGAGAAATTCCTCAGTCCTTAGAAAAAGTTAAAACAGTAAAACTTTAATAACTCTCCTAAATTCAAATTAAACCCGTTCCACCAATAATTAAAAAGCCTATTTCAGTAGAAACTTATAATATTAAACAGAAAAAATTAAGTCCAAATGTAAAGATTACTAATTTGAAATATTATAATTATAAGAAAATAAGATTTGACCTTACGAAACTGAGGACAGAACACATGAACACAGAAGAGAAGGAATAAATAATGTATTGGTAAAACAGTATATAAACATATCTCAGTTGGACGATCGACCTCTGAATTTCACTAATAAAATTAAACATGACATTAAGACTAAAGACGAATTTCCCATTTACACCATATCTTATAGTTATCCCTAAGCCTATAGAGACAAAGTTCAAAACCAACTTCAGAACATGTTGAAAAAACCAAGAAATAAGTTGAAAAATTAGACCAGACAGATCAAAATTGAATGCGAAAGAAAAATATCCATCCAAAAAATATTTTTAGGTTCACTTTGATACTACAGGAAATTTATCTAAGACTGTGCTAAAATCATTAAACCCCTTATTAAATGTATGAAGAAAAACGGAAACATAGATACCAAGAATGCAGAATATACAGAATTGTTGTATATTCTTATATCATATTATTATCATATATTATATATGGATATAAGACCCGGTATTAATATACCAAAACTTTTGAAAGGTACTTATATTAGCCACAACTGCTAGTATTTTGCTATCATCGCCATTCTAAATCAAAAAGGGAGTTAATTAAGAAAAAACAAAATTTAAAAACCCTTAACATCTCCTATTATAGCTATAAAAGTTTCATAGAATACAATAGTTATAAAATTACATTTCGTAAAATTTTATGTTGAGTATAGTTCTAAAAAAAGTAACTTCGAGGTTTGGTTAGATACTTGATTTTTAAATTATTTATACTGAATTGGTATTCAGCGTACATAAGAAATTTATGCTCTTTAATACAAATCGTTAATGATTACATTTTTGGTTTAAGTCGGATGAATTTCACATTGATTGAAATCAAGAAGGATCATGTATTGCCTGCAATCTATCTGACTCGTACATAAGCGGACCTCAATAACGAAATAACTAAAAAAAAATGCTCAAAAAACACAAACAAGTGCTTGTGAGATCCTTCACCAACTTCGTTTCATGTATGTATCACCGGAATACAGAACGTTCTGCAAAAAGAAAAAGAAGAGAATCTGGAATCTTCTGCGACAAATTCTATACAATCAAGGTGGTAGGTATTGTAGTCAGTTACTTTTATGTATAAATCAAAGAAGTTTAATTAGTTTTGAAGAAGTTTGTTAGCGGAATTCAAGAAGTGTCAGAGCCACCGACCAGCTCTTGAAAATTTTTATCAAAGCTTCTATTTATAATTTAGTTATACAGGAGTGGAGAAAGAATGAAGATAGATGACAATGAAAAAAAACTCCTTGAAGAAAAAGAAAAATCACGCATGGCATTTCAATAAGAGCAGAAGTCGATCAATTTCGAAAGAGAATTGGACAAGACTACCTACAAAGCCATCTCCGTTAGACAACAATAGTGGAGTTTTCAACCTACTTACCTTGTAGACAAAGGAATATAGTCCATATACCCTCTACGCATAACTAGATCTTCAGCTAAAACTAAAGCAAGTAATTACTTTGGAAGGTTGAATGGCTCAGTTTGACCATAGCAATACTGGCGTAGGATTAATAATAAAATATAACAAATAGATCCAAAAAATACAATTTAATAAATGTGTATTTTTTAATTATCTGCCGATGTCATAACGGCCAACATAAAAAAAGGCTAACATTGTAAGCCATCTTCAGGGGTATCTGAGACTCAGTCATGGAAATGTGAACCTAGGGACAGGACGTCCCCTCTCGCATCATGATAGCACTGAAGATGGCTTAAAATGAAAGCCTAACCGTTGGCAGATAATTAAAAAATACACAATTTTTTAAATTATGTTTTTTAAATCTACCCTGACCGAACCCCAATAAAAAAATATCTACTAATAATATCTACGGTCGACAAACTCTCCATTTGAAAAAATAAAAAGTTGTATTAAGAAAATTAGAGAACAGCATATTATCGTGTTTGTAGTGATATTTGAACATATAGTCCGAGAGACATGAAACATGTCACTTAGACGGTGTGTCCGGTGTGGACCTCCACAAAAAATAACTTTTCAGCGCTAATGACCACTAGCATTCGATGCGCAATAAAGAAAAAAACAAGTTTTCATAACATCCTACCTATTTATCTTCTCACAATTAGCTAGTTAATGAGCTAATTACACAAAAAGCTAACTAAGCTTTCTGTTCATATCATGTTTTTGTCACTTTCCCTAACTAAATAAGCACGCAATTCATATCCTACTATTGTCACTTCTCATTACCTTGTTCACAACATCCCACCATTTTTACATCACCCAAGCAGGTAAGCAATCGTTTCACATCAGATGTTTGTCACCGTTCCCCTATCCTGATAATTTATCCAATAAACAGAGATTGAGGAATCACTAGACATAAAATTAGCAATGTCATTAAAGATTAAGGTAGAAATTAAGGTAATTCCTTCTAAGGTCAAGTGTATTATTAACCATTTTTCTAAACGCAAAGCACCCATTTATTACATAATCACTGGGCAAATTCATAATCTCCCAAAATAAGCAACTGACTTATCTCTATACTACCCTCTTTTTACTTCTCTGGAAATTTTCTGAAATTATTCTCTTGTCCAAACAAAAACCTTAAATTCTAAGATGATTTTAGTTGGGGTTCGGTCGAGGTAGATCCAAAAAAATACAAATAAAAAATACATTTTTTGGATCTACCTTGACCGAACCCCAACTAAAATCATCTTAGAGTAAAAACCTTTTGGTTACAAATTAGTTTTTGATTCTTCAACTACAATGACCTAATTTCTAAAAATACTCTTTTCACAAACATTTATTATTTTTAGAGATTGCATAGAATTCTTTAACTCCGAAAACGGTTTTATAAAAATTAATTTAGTGAAATAAAAAAAAGTCGAGAGAGGGTGAGGCTTTGAGGGAGACGAAAAAATGACATTCGAGATATATTTACTGCTTGACGGACTCCAAGTCTCCTTCCACATCTGTCAGACACTTTCTTCCCATCCTGTGCTGCAGGAATCAATTTCCATCTCCAGCCAATCCAGGAACACTTATCCCTTCCATTCATCAGACATTTACTAAAGTCAATCAAAGTTCAAAGTCCGTCCTAATCTCCTGAAATTAATCTGATGAAGCGAAGCATGGAAATTTCCAATTCAATTTGTTTATATTTAAGTGGTTTCAAGAATTAAATTAATTTCATACATTAGAGGTTACTGTGATAATAAACATTTCTCCTTACCCATAGTTATTCTTTAACGTACGAGCAGCCTAATTAATTAACCTGCCTCTGGCTAGATAGGNTATATATATATAATTAGGCATGTTAGAGCATGAATCAGCTGGGCAATATCGGAGGACAACACCGCCCATAAGCTGAAACGGTTTTATGGTACAGAAAGGCCAAGTAACATTATCTCCACAACGACTCTTGTTTGAAGCTACTACCCTTTCTAGGTCATTTATTTTCTTATCAGATTGGATGGTAGGTAATTTAACTATATTTTGGCACAGTGTCCTCTGGGCCTCTCGAGTGTTTTTGCCGGAATTATATTAGGCAGTAGGTCTTCATTTACTTAGAGGTTATTGATTATGACTTTCTTGTGGAGAATTAGGATACTATTCATTTATAAACAATTAAATGCAAGGGAATAGAATAAAAAATCTAACTGTCCCAGCCAGGGCTCGAACCTGGATCTTCTGCTATCCGGGCAAGCGCGTTAGCCATTTAACCACTATTCATTTATATTTAGTTATGTTCATTTTAATTTTTATTAGCATGAATGTGATATTCACATATTTATTTACAACATCAAAATATCAATTTATGTGTACAACTTAATAATCTCATGCATATTTTACTTTTTGAAGCAACAGGCGTTCTGACACTATATCTAAGTCATATAAGGCTGTTTTATTTTTATGATCCCTTCACCATAACACACACAATGTGTGTGAATACATCCACATCGACATACATCCAATCTCAGAACCCAGGAATCATCCAGATATTCGTCAATTAGTGGTTTTCTGTATTATTGTAATTTTATCGTATGTTGTCATCCCGGAATACTCTGATTTATATTATACAATTAACCAACTTCTATCTATGATGAAAGTGAAGAATCGACAGCTAAGTTGGTTATTTATTTCATTAGTGGAAGTTTGAAGTTTTTTCACCTCCGTTAGCGGACAACATATTTTTCAGTTCCAAGAAGATTGTTATGCCATTATTGCTTGCTAAAAACTGACTAAGGGGGCAATATATTCCTACCCTACTTAAAATTGCTTATTTAAACAACTAAAACAGTAAAAAAAATGTCTAAACAATTCATTGTCACTAATAGGTTAAGGTAAAGTTAAGAGAAAATTCTTAGGTCATAAATTACAATTCTCACACTTATTTAATGGTAGACAAGAATAAGCTTAAATACTAAATAGATATATATCTGAGTGTATATATTATGTATAAGTTATGGAGAACTATCAGTTTGAGTTTTAAGTAAGACAGATCGGAGAAAAGATCAAATTAAGATGTAAATCTTAGACCCCAAATTGTAAATCTAGTGACAGTCCCCTGTGAATGATTACTTTCTTTAAGTATATTTTATTAGCGAAAATACCTGACAAATTTATCCTTTTTCACAATCATGTCCAATCATTGAGAAGAACACATGATTTGTTATAGTATGTTGTTCCTTTAAGCTTTTCAACACATTTCAATTGTAATGTTCCTCATATTAATTGCACTATTTTCTCAGTGCATTCTCCTGAAATGCGAAGTTTACTCAGTGCATTATTTATATATCATCTCGATTAATAAAATCATAGGCAATGGCATTTATTTTCGCAAATCGTTCACAGACAGAAGAGTCCGCCCCCTAAAACATTCTAAAACATTGATATGATCCTCCAAGCTACTGTCGTTTTAATTGAAATATTCCACACCACATGAAAGTCCGTTTCCTTTTATGAATGGGTGACATAGAAGAGATTTGTTTCAGTTATCAGGTTATGTTCAGACAATATTAAACTGTTGAGATTTTAAGCTCTTTTTTTTTTTTTTTAATAAATCTTTATTTATTACATTCTGTTATTTAACATCTTGTAATTTGATGACCTAAAATAAATGTACATATATAAAAGAATATAAATAAAATAAAAGAAAAAAAATATAGTAAAATAAAAATAAAATTAACAATAAATAAATAAATGGTCATCACTGTGCAGGGAGAAGGGGCCCGTCGACCCCACTCCTAATAAGCTTAAGCATTAAGGCCCAGGAGGTCGCGAGGCCATCTCCGTTTTAGTCGGCGGGGAGGATTGTGAGGATTGGTGTCCGACGACAGGGATTAAGCATATGGATTGGGATGAAATTGGAGTTTACTATGGAAGAGTATAAGCTCTAAAGCATGTGCTTTCTTGCTCCAAATTTTTTGTATGCAAGGGCCAAAACCATGCATCAATTGTGAAGCACATGACATCCGGATCGTTTCACTAATCATTTCCGATGCCAAATCTCTCAATCACTTTCCTTGTACAACGTCCATTATTTACAGGTTATTGAAAATTTTCTTCAAGGTTTTTTTTTTTTTTAAACTTGCCTTTAACACAACAAAGAAATCTTTAAGATAGCCGTGGGAAGACAACCAACCTTTTACACTTAAGCCACAGCAAGGAATTCAACTCAAATTTCCGAGTTCTCTCTCTCAATCTCTATCTTATTCTATTTTTTTCCTTTACTCTTTATCACATTCTCTCTTCTCTCTCACACCGCCATCATTTCTTTGTGTCACTCCCTTCCTCTCTCCACATCAACCCGTCTCTCTGTTTTTTAACCTGAAATATACAATGTCTGTAATGGCTTTATGGCTGTCCGGATAGAAAGAGGGAGAGTACGATTGGCGACCTAGCTACCAATACCCTCGGGTTTTCTGCAATTCTCAACATAACAAGGTTCGTTTATTTCTACCACCGCAGCCCAGCTCTCCACGTCCTAAACCCCCACCCCTTGAAAATCAAATCGATCCCTTCAATAATTGGGATGTGAGATCGGATTTGCCTTTTTTACCTTATTCTCTGGGTGGATACCTACCTCAAAGACTACTTCTGAGACGCTGAAGTTGCTTAGCAGTGACTAGTAGATTGATCTAATTCACCTTATTTTCTAATAGATATTTGCGAGATAATGTTTTATTGGGCAAGCAATTTAAGTATTATCTTCCTTACGCTACAGTGATTCAAAGAAAAAGAAAAGGCTAGCCAAACGTTGCCAGATAATAAAAAATACATTGTTTTAAATAGTATTTTATTTTATCAACCTTGACGTAACCGCAAAAAATTCTCTACTAACTATCATGTACGGTTTCCATTTCTTCTACTGCTCTTGTCCTTTGTAATAGATATACTTTTAAAAATACTTAATTTTAATTTATTTTTGTTGCTAATTTTAGCATTTTTCCTGACAAAAATATATTAGACTCTTTTATTAAATACAACGGTTAAAAACAAAACAAATATGTTCTAAGTGAAAATGAAAAGATAATACACATATACAAAAATAAAAAATTTTAATTTATTTCTCTCAATCAGACGCATGATGTGAATCGTTTTATGACACTTTTGCCTCAATAGTAACACAAAACGATTATCTTTTTTGCGTATTTTATTTACATTATTTATGAATTATTTTAAATTAACTCAAGGTGTAAATTTTTGACAGTAGCTACATAACATCAAGTAAAATTTACCCTGGTTTTCTTGTTAAGGAACGAACATGATTACCACCACTAGGATCACATGCTGCAATTTTGGGGAATGAGCCCTCAAGAAATGAATAATAAAAAATAAATAGGCAAAGCCTATTCGACTCACACACTCTACATTGTAGATTTGTGTACAGAAAAGAAGCCAACATGGAATAATAAAATATTTGAAAGGTAAATAATCTAAAAGGTTATTTCTACCACCAATGAATATAGAACTATCATACCTTCTATTATCCGTCTTCATTGGTTTCTGCAAACCATCTTCTGTTTTATTCAGAATTACTGATAATCCTCTCTTCATAAAACTTGACAGTCAACAAATTCACCGCCAAAAGGTATATAAATTGTCCTTAGGCATAGTGGTACCTGCAAGTTATGTACTTCAGAATCATAATAAATAAAATATCACGATTTTAGTACTAATTTAAATGATAATTTTCTCATAAAATATAACAATAGAAAAATGAATTCAACTGTCATAGTGAATGACAATAGACTTCCTGAATTAGCACATCTGATATATTCAGAGTTTTATTTTTTAAATACTACTGAATCATTACCTAATTATGGTTCAAATTTTAGAGATTAAGTTGCAAAGATGCAGGTGTTTGTAAATTACTCCTGAACGCCACACATACACACAAAGCTGTTTTAACTTCCACAGAAGGAATATACTAGTATTTGGGGTATAGCACATTGCATTTTCTATTTATTCAATTCCATTTTGGCCCTCGTTATATCTACTCATGCATTCCTTTCTTTTTTTAAATTTTTACCAAAGTATAATGATTATAATAAATATTATTTTTTTTGTGGTATTTAATCCCACGTAAATTTAAACAATTTTTAGTGCAAGGGAACAGAGTAAAGATCTAACTGTCCCTGCCAGGACTCGAACCTGGATCTCCTGTTTTCCGGGCCGGTACGTTACCATTTACGCCACCATCAAGACTGATTCGTCCTCTTCGGAGGTTAGACTCTCGACACACGTGCGGGGAATTTAATAACTTATCAGGCTTGTCCTGGTGGCGTAAATCGTAACGTACCGGCCCGGAAAGCAGGAGATCCAGGTTCGAGTCCTGGCTGGAACAGTTAGATTTTTTATTCTGTTTCCTTGCACTAAAAATTGTTATAATGATTATACTTTCTTCCGGGTACTCAGAAAATATTAAAGTTAATATGTGCGTAAACTGTGAAATCTTAATTGATGGACAGTGAAATTGAAAGTTTTTATTATATTTTTCTTCTGACGCGTTAAATATATTATATTTAAAAGGATATCTCTACTCCCTTTTGCAACTGTTAATAAAATCGTTTTTGTTTTGAATTTTGTAGAGGGTTTTAAAAGTATGATTAAAATAGATTATCGTCAGTGACTCCTCTATTATTACTGCAATTAATACATATTTATAAAATATATATTGTATAAAACATAATCTATAAAACACAATGAATGTAAAATAAGATTTATTAAAATATAAGTTCTATAACAGTTTGAAGAAAGGTTCAATCTAAGCGACTGTTTAGTAAACTTCAAACAGCACTTCATAACTGGAGCTCGAGATAACCCTTGGGGGTTGCTGCTATGTATTAAGTCTTCCAAGTAACTACCACCCCCAGGAAAAGGGCATGACGTTTAGTAGTCCTGGTTGATCTTGCAGGTAAAACTAACCCTTTTACACCAACTCTCTTCAAACTTTTCTTAGTCCTGGGCTCGTAATTACCCTCAACGTGATGCGTTTGTAGTTGTAGCTTAAGGTCTAAGGCGCTGAACTGCGAGGTTATGAGTAACAAAGATTTAAATTATTTTTATTCTATAAGATTATTTTTTCGTGAAAGCAACGACGGCGTCCACCGCCTGCTCTACCAATAGAGGCCCTTGCCCCGGAGTCTGGCTTTAAGGCATGGGAGTAAGGGTGTGCCAGGCCGTCCACACCCTCCAGGTCGGCTCTATTTCTTCTATGCTTCCATTATAAATAATGATAGCATATCCTACATTATACAGCGATATTAATTTCAACTAGTCGTCAACTCTAGCTTGTATGGTCGAAATAGTCTTAAGAATTCCGTACTGTTCCTGCGTGACTGTCTCAACATTGATAATGATGAAGAATCACTGTGAATTTTCGGTATGCCTCATCATGAAAGCCGTCTCTAGGCTGAGGGGAATTTACATGAGAGCTGGGGGTGGTGGTAATACCGCCGTATAAAGGTATAAAGGCTCATATAAATGTGGGGTAAGCCGTATAAATATGAATAAATTTCGGTATGTTGCGGGAGACGGGGGATGCTCATCAGAAGACAGAGCCAAGGCCATTCCTCCGAGTCTACGTGACTCCACGTGACATCACTATAAAATGAACTTTTAACTGGTACACCTTAAGGTTCATCACACCATCTCCGGAGTGCTTTCAAGAACCCATCTTTCTCCATAGTCACAAAATAATCCTGGTTACCTATAACAGTTTACCTAGATGTTGTGAGGGGTTCGTCTTCCTTTTTAAGCACTCTGATTCCCGACGTTGAAACGATGGCGCAGAATGCTGTCGAAAATAAAGAAAATATAACAAGAAACCTTTTATCCACTTTTAAACTAAGTTCATGCGAGCTGACTACTTAAAAGAGAAACACTATTCATTTGCTTATTTCAATTTTTACGAGTAGGGGTAGCGATCAAGGAGCTAATAAAATTGAGGACTGACGGAATACTAGTTACCCATCGGCAGATCTTTGACTCTATCAGAGATAGATTAAAAGCTCTACCGACTTCAAAGGCAATGATTTTATTTTTTTAAACAATGATTTCATAAATAAATAAATAAAAAAGCGATGAGAACAGTAAAATACCTTATGAAAGATTAGAAAGATCCTTTCGGCAAACGCCGTCCAACATATTCGTGCCATTCATACTCAGTAATTGCTGAGTTCAGTTGGATAAATTATAGTTGGCTTATTTATCGATCTTCATATCTTTTCTATTTCAATTTGCATCTTCTTACAAAGTCATATGTATTATTTTCTACGATTATCTCTATCAGAAATAGAAAAAAAGGCATGTTTTCTATTTCTGTTTGCTTCTTCTTCAGAAGTTTTGCACAGTATTTGCTAACACTTGCAGAAACCATAAGGGAAAGATAGAAATCTTCTAATTTTCTCTTTGATTAGTTTTCAAAAGGCATATTTAATTAGGCATTTATTTGCTAAGCATGACTTATTTTATCGTAAAACTTATGAATCTGAAAGTCGGTGAAATGGATTTTGAAATTAAACAAATTCCCAATAGATACTACTATAGACAAGGATCCAGTCAGTTATTTCTGGAATAAATAAATGAAAATCGGTGTTTTAGTATTTCTTTTCAAACTTTTGGTGAGATGGGGGCAGAAATTATGTAAGAGGGAAGAGAGGATATATAAGATACATTTAAGCGTGTAATAAGAATTAACCGTCGCCTCCTCCATGCCCTCTTTGTCTATTAGCTTCATTGTCTGAGTAAGTAAAATCAATAAGTTAACACTTATTAACATATTAACATTATTAATATTATTAACACTTATTTGTGACCAATAGATGTAATTTCTATTTTTGTAACATTTATAAGCTAATACATTTTTTTTTTTAATCCTCGTACAGGGGTATTTATTTTTCGTTTGTTCAAAAAATAAATTATTTACTCTTATTTCTGTATGTATAATTTAACAGCTCTTTAGGACAAACTTCTTTTTTTTTTTTTAAATAGAAAATTTAACCTCCGGCTTCACCTACTAGTGCCTGGAGCATCTATAATCGATTTATAGATTATTGACTTAATGACATAGTAAGAGAATAGTGCACCAGCATGAACATCTCTTCATCCGAGTGTAGCGAAATTCGGATTCTTTTCAGCTCTTAAATATACGCAAGATATAGATGGTAGCTTATTTTAGAAGCCTTTGCTACAGCAGGTTAGAAATTTTGGCGGCAGTACTATAAATATTCAATTTAAATTTTAGTGAACTACTGTTAATAATAATATTGTTTCGAAGTTTAGTTTTTTTTTTCGCTTGTCTACAGCAACTACTCTAATTTATGATTTAATTATATTGCATTATATTTACTATTGTATACTAATTATTTATTATCANTATATAAATAATAATGATGCAATTACCTCAATTTCGTATCCAAAAAAAATGAATAAAATTTGTGGAAAAAGTTTATATTCAGTTATTACAGTAAAAGTCCTAACAGGCCTGTAGAGGATCATTTATGGCGGCGCCCCTACCCAGGCTCTCTTCTCCCTCTGAGGCCGAGGCCCCGCACAATACCCCTATTTTGAATAATGTCCTTCCTTTAATGCTTCACCCCTTCATTATTCCCAGTTACATAATATTCTCATAATTCGCCTGCCGCTTGGGCTGGGTGGAGAAGGGATCGGTGGTAGGAACCCCTTAGATGACGAGTCCTGCCAATCCCATATCGTGGCCCTTGCGACAACATTATCACGTCACAGTTCATCAAAGGGCACCTTTCATGAGTTCCCGAAGGACGTGGGGAGCCGCTACCCGCTCGAATCTACGTCCTCATTAAATATATAACGTATAAGTAGAGACAGGAGATGTGGAAGAGGAAAGGAATTTATGTAAAATTCCCCCCCCCCCACTATTATTTGCTATATTTACCTCGTCTCTCACATCAATATCCTCCGGAAATTCAATATGCTGCATGTTTCCTCATTCATGCCCCTAACAGTAGCACCCTATTTTGTAGGAGGATATATATAAACTCACAACAAGGCAATTAAAATAAGTTAAGTTTTCGGAATTTGGAGATAGATAATTCATTAAGTAATATGTGAACAGACTCAGCTAGAAGTCGTTCTCAAGGTTGGGATCAGTCGCAAGTAGTGCGAATATGTCCAATTCGAAAGTATGTTTGTCAGTAGTAGAGTGTATTGAAAGAGCAGTAGTATTTTCATGGAGTTCTTTGTTTGTCCTATATATGCTGCGGCACAATTTTGAGTGGCGCTGAGGTTTTTGTAAATAACGTTACACCTTTCAGTATGGGGAATGGAGTCTTTTATTCTAGTGAATAAGTTTTATAGCTTGTTGTTGTTAGAGAAGCCACAAGCGTAGTTTGGGTAAGGTATTAGAGATTTATTGATTAAGATATGTTGTTTCGTCATTGAGCAGTGTGTGCATTTTTTCAGGGTAGTCTGCCTTGTCCATTATGACATTTTTATTTCCTTTGTCTGCTCGTCTAATAATAATGGTGTCGAGTTTTGGAAGGAGATAATTTGAGGTCATTGAAGAAGTTAGTGGAAAATTGGGAGTTACGTTTAAAAGAAGACCGTATATATAACATACCTTTCTACATTCATACTTTTGATATCACATTACATTATGGTAATTCTGTATAATAATATTGTCAATTATTATTGTATTCGCATGACACTGTATTTCTACAGCCGTATTTCTACGTTGGCAGATAATCTTAGAAAAAACACGCTTTTTTTTTTTTTTAATTTGTATTTTTTTGGATCTACTTTGACCGAACCCCAACAAAAACATCCAATATTGGGAGTTATGGTTGGTCGGAGTAAGGAGGTGGTTGGTTTAAATCTTGCTGATGAGGAGGCGTGAAATATTTCTCTCCTCATCACTTACATTAAATGAATTATCCCTGAAGATGATGCTATGTCTCCTTTAACATTTCTTCCATCAATATTCCTTCCAATGTAATCGGCATTCTCTGTCTAAGTATACAATTTGCCACCCCACATACCAACTGTAATATTGTCACCTCTAAACTGTTAACAGACATATAATTCACTACAACTTTTTTGGTAACAAATTAGCATTTAATTCTTCAGCTCCCAAGACCGAATATCAGACAATTCTCTCCTCATAAGTTTTCGGAACTTTCACTTTCTAATAAACTTCTTTATACATGGTTGTCTTTTGACAAATAATAGCCATTTTAAAGGAAATGGTTGGTTTAAGGTAGGCTTGTCTCTCTGCAAATACTCACGAATATATACTAAATCTGGATAACAACATAGAAGTAATCATCAAGTAACTAATGACGTAAAAACATAGTGCGACAGTTTGCCTCAGACATTCTGCTGATTCCTTTAGAGTTGTCAGATGTCATCTATAATCTCAGTGACAACAATACTCCAGGCATAGACAAAATAAATTCTAAAATATTCAAAAAGATATATGAATACTTCCCTCTAACCATGTATTAAATATATAACAAATGTTTTGATCTTGAACGATTTCTAAAACTTTGGAAAAAATCAAAACTGCCCGCGAAACGTCGATTCCCTGAGGCCAATTTGACTAGTTCCAAAGGTGGAAAAAACCACTAAACTGGCCAACTATCTACACCGAAACAAAATATTGTATGAAAACCAATTTGGCTTCTTTAAACAGAGAGGCTCTTTGCAAGCCCTCCATAAATTAATAAAAGTCCTTCAAGAAGGATTTGAAAAGGAGGAAATGGTAACTTTAATTTAGCTGGACATAAAAGGGGCATTTGACAGCGCATGGTGGCCATCAATTTTAAATGCTCTGAAAGAGAAAAAATGTCCAATGAATCTCTTTAAACTGGTCAAAGATTATTTAAGAGATCGTTATATAAGTTTGACATCCGGTTCTATTGATATGACGAGGAATCAAACACTTGGTACACCTCGAGCTCAAGTTGCTCCCCTCTGTTACGAAATATCATTGTCGACTCACTTCTACAGAAATCATTTCCACAACACGTAACTGTACTAGTTATTGTGGATGACATGCTTACGTAAATGTTGATATAATTTAAATCTAAATTATATCAACATTTACAGACACTTACTGTAGTAGACACAACAAATTCTTGGGCAATACTCACAAAATAACTTTCGACGCACAAAAATTACATTTAGATAGTTTAAAGACAACGACAAACACCTGAACTAACTTTCACTAAACAAAATACACCCCTACAAAAAGTATACTCAATGAAACATTTTCCCAGAAAATTAATCTGAATTATACTGACGAAACTGACTATCAAATCTATACAGACGGAAGCAAGGTTGGACAATTTGTTGGATGTGCTAGCGTCATTTACGACGATCGAATTCTCAAAGATGTATTCAAATTTAAGTTTGGATCAAATTGTACATATAACCAGGCTGAGCAATTCACCATCCTAAAATCACTTGAACCCATACAAACATTGGGACAAAGCAATAAAAATATTAATATACTTACTGACAGCAAATCTACTATCTGTTAGATATGATCACAAATAGACATTGCCACTACCCTATAAGAATGGATTAGCAGAAAGAGCAGCAAAGTCTGCATCCAGAGATCCTTCCCTGACTGTGTGTTACAAAATTTTCTCAAAGCTAGACCTAAAACATCTATTACACGAACAGGCCTTAATAAATTGGCAATCAAAATGGGAAAATACACCCAAAACCTAGACACTTATACACATTTGTACCAGACATACAGACGTACTATACGGAACGAAAAACATGGACAGACTTCAACCTGACTAAAGCTATTACAGGACACGGTACAGTCAACAGTTATTTTTACAGATTTAAATAGAAATTAAAGATTTTCCTTCCTTCACTTGTGTATTTACACATGAACAGACAGAACTAACAAGAAACGCACTACTGAAATACGGAAAATGCCCAGTAGAAGCAAATTTATTGATGGACAAATTACTACCAAAATTCAAAACATTACTTACAATCTCTCTTGAAAAAATCAAACACATAAACGAGAGATACTCATATTTAAATTATCACATTGAATTTATATTACATATATAATTAAAACCGTATATTTATTTAATATTCAGTCTTGTATAGTTTTCTTTCTATTCTTCTTCATATTTTTAATTTATTCGCAAGTTCTTTTTTTCATTTCATTCATTCATTTTGTTACAATTCTACTTCCCTCGTTCTTTTGTTTTTTAGTAGTTAGCCATCATTTGCTTTATTACTTTTTGGTAATTGTATATTATAATCAACTAATGTAATTATTTATATACATGTACATTGTATACAATATTTGTGGGGTATGTACAGATTAAACTCCCTTATGGCAGAGTCATAAGAGGGAANAATAAATGTCGTACTGGCCAGACTTAGAATAGGTCACACCAATCTTACCCACATGCATCTAATCACTAAAGATCAACTACCAATATGCTCTAAATGTAGCTCTCAAATGAGCGTTCAACATTTCATCGAGGAATGCCCATATTACACTAATCATTTACATGCAAAAACCTCCCAAGACAACTGTCGGCATCCCTGGCAAACCATAATTCCAATGTAGGCAAACTTATGTGCATTTTAAGAGAAACAGGCATACATGAAAAAATTTAATTAACCCAACAGAGCGTAATAACCATGATGTTGATCGCCCTAAAACCTGATCCTAATCCTAATCCTAATAAAATCATAAGGCTTGCATAAGCATAAGTTTGCCGTGACAACAGGTTTAATACAGACAATATTATCATAATTTTCCTTTCTTTTTATCATTTATTTTTAAACTAGAAACCTACATTTACAACAATAATCACCTTAATAATACAATCAGTATATTATTATCATATAATCAATATATTATATTTTTATTTCATAAATTAATAGTATAAACATAACGGTGTATAAATGATCATTTACACATCCACATATACATACCCACACACTCTCCTATATATTCACGTACGCTCCCGATAGACATATGCCCATACACTCACGTCTATAACATTCCTCTATACATAAAACATACACAAATAAATTTCTTTAATAGAATTATAAATCTATATCATATAAATGTAACAAGAAATTACAACTGTTCACAAAACTACTCTTGTCTAAAACAACTATTGTACCTAACATTCATATATATTAAAAACATTAAATTTTCAAAATACATTTTATATAATATAATATGCATACCTGTTATCATACTACTAAAGATAAAGATAGCCAGAAAAACAACAAAGACGCCTTAGGATTACGCTATATTATATTCTTTGCAAGCGGACAACAAGCCATCATTAGATATCTGACTAATCCTGACCAACTTCTCCAGCTGAGATGAGATATTAGTTCCTCTAAGGAGATTTTGTGGTACTCCTATAATATAGGCCTCAGAGGGACAAAGTGGTATGTATCTTCTATTTCTCTTGTATTGCACAGTGATCACAGTCCATCATCTTCCTTCATCATGTAATTTTATTTATTTAAATTCAACTACCCACATCTTGCTTTCAAAATCTACTTCATGTTGATGAAGCTTATTCCTTTTTTTAAATGATTTAAATCGTTCAGTTTCATGATGCTATATAAACCCGAGACCCTGGAATTATCTGCCTTACTTATTGTATTTTCTTGTAAATTTCTACTTATAACCTTACGAGTATTTTCAGAATAATCTGGCCAGTTTTCAATATTTTTCTTATCTAGATTAATATTTAAGTTATTCGCAGATATTATGCTATTCATCTCCCTGTACCAAAATGTATTCTTTCTAATAACCTTTTCTGCCACAATACGGGGAAACCTATTTATCGGAAGATTCATAACTTTTAGAATGTAGTCGTGGTGTAACTTAATCGTGTGTAGATAAAGGGGTATTAGTCCTGTTTCAAGGTATAACATAAAATCTGGGGCACATTTGGGTAAATTATATTTTTTCTTTATAAAATACTGATGTACTTTTCCAATGTTCTATATTGCTGACCTCCTCGTACTTGACCACCATACTCTACGAATTCTCTGAATACTTCCATGAATACACTTTTTTTTTATTCATAACATATTCTACCATTGTCTAAGAAGGTTTTCCATCCTACATTAATAGCAGTAATTGCCTTGGTTAGTTTATTAGTTAAATGCTTACTTAAACAAAGTGTTGGCGTGAGGAGAACTCCGAAATATTTATATTCTTCAATATTTCAATAGGTTCTCTGTTAAAATTCCATTTTTCTTTTTAACTAATTTTCTTCTATTCCTAAAATTTTAATTTTATATTTCTTTAAGTTGGTTTTTAAATTTCATTGTTCACAATGAGTATTATATCATGAAACTTAACGTATTAGCTAGGAGCTAGATATACTACATCGTTTGCGTACGCTCAAGTTTATTTTCTCACCATTTATTTTTATCTCACGCCCAACTGTGTCCTCTAAATCATTTATGTAGGCACAAAATAACCAGGGGCTGGAATTATCCCCCTGTTTTACCCCCGTGCTCGATTTGAATAAAATTGATTAAACCTTCAAACCCCCAGACCCCAGACTGCATATTCTGAGTTATCATATAAATTCTCAAAAATTTGTAATATTTTAGTAGTGACACCAAGACAAGATAACTTATAAAATAAAGCCCACCGGTCCATCCTATCAAATGCAGAAGAG
>KZ808719.1:14305-39575 GCA_000696205.2 Oncopeltus fasciatus
TTGACATTACAACCCCTGCTGGTTTGCCTGCGGCCGTACATTATTCAGTATGATGGCTTGCTACCTTTCGCATTCGCATGTGACAACCGTACGAGATTTTAGCCATGTGAATTAGCATTTGTAATGAACTTTATGTGAGGTAATCATTTTATTGTTGGTAGGAAGTTAGATGTTAGTTATTATCTAACTTAATAAGTTAGTTATTAGTATCCCAAGATTACTGTACAATGTCAAAATGCCAAGTGCATAATAAAGTTATGATGAACAGTGCATAACGTACAAAGCACCATGTTGATATTACACACATATATAAATTTATAATCCCTGTCTATTAAAAAGTCATGAGTTCCCTTTTATGTTTGTAATCGACTTTAATTCGGTGTTGACAAGTGAGCTCTGTTTATTAATAAATTCATTGAATAAAAAATTGATACAGAATGATTTCGGAGAGATACAAAGAGAATAAATAACATACTCTCAGGTAATCCTTCATACATAAAAATCACACGTACGAGTTACGAGGAGGGCTTCAAAGATATAAATGAATTTTAATACGTGGTTTAACTCGCACGTGACAGCTCTTGAATGGATGTCCCTGAAAATTGTAGCTCCCAAGAATATTAAGCTAGAATAATCTATGTCACGTGGTAGCAATTCATGGTTCTTTCCTTATATTAAGAGAATATATGTTCTTTTCTAGACACAGTTAGCCAAATATTTTTTCACTACTATTTAACATAATTCTCCATTTCCCTGACAAATAAAGGGATTCCCGGGGGGAGCAAAGAGAATTTTTCTCAATCTGTCTCTTCATTCTGAAGCCTTATTTTATTTTACCCTCCAATTTAAAAAAAAAATAAAATAAAGGTCTTTAAATATGGGATATTTTTCTTGAACAGTTAATGAGGATGGTTGATTAAAGAATAATCATAGAATAATTGATTAAATAACTTTCATAGCTCATCTTCATGAAAATTTTGTTTGTCCACTCGTTTCTGATGGCAACTGATGAACATGGAAAGGTGGGATTTTGACCATTGAACACCAGATTTTTTTCTATCGTATGAAAAATAAATGAATGCTAGTATCACCAATTTTAAATGTACTGTAGCTGACAAAGTGGTTGCTGATTTATTGAAATTATTTGTGTAATTTCATTTTTAAATATACAGAGAAGATTCTTTCAACTGATTTTAGGAGTTAATATAATTTTTTATATAATATAAAATATAGTATAATTAATTAAATATTATTACTGCCGTTATTTTGTTATATTTTCAACGTTTGCTATACTGATAGTTGTTGTACCGTCTGTTAAACAAATTACAAGAGGC
Source organism: Oncopeltus fasciatus (assembly GCA_000696205.2). Lineage (NCBI taxonomy): Eukaryota > Metazoa > Arthropoda > Insecta > Hemiptera > Lygaeidae > Oncopeltus > Oncopeltus fasciatus. Next base: position 15,640 of record KZ808719.1, read on the forward strand.
ATTAGGACGAATCTGAGACTATACTTAATGTACAAATAAAAGTTATACCAAACATAAGGGATTTTAAATGCTCAAAATACCACTTTAATTCAAAATTTATAATAGTTTTACATTATCGTAATTTTTTTCCCTTACTTCTATCAAATATAACATAATTATTTGACATATTGGGCTTTTAATGATATCAATGTAAAACCAATTTGGTCAGATACTTAAGTTTGTTATTTCTTTATTATTAAAAGTTATTTTGATATCATAATGACAGAAATCAAGATATTTTAGGGTACGGAAAAATAGAACAACTGTATATTATACGTTCTGAGTACAAGTTATTAATAAAGTTTTTTAAAAATACAATTTTACCTGAAATTAGAAGAACAGAAAAAGAGTTTAGAGACGGACTGTATTGAATAACCTTAAAAATCTTTGTGATTAGCATCAGAATCAACCATTTGAAAATATGACAATCGGGAAATTTATTCTTCCATTTATGTTTGTTATATTTGAAAAACGTTAACAATTTAGCACTGTGCAAAAGAGGGCATCCCCTCCAACCATCCATGCCAAAAATCTTAAGCTTTTATCTTAATTTCCTTGTGTATCCTTTAAGATCAAATAACTTGCACTCTCATGTAAGTCCATTCTTAATGAAACTCGGAAAATGATTCAAACTAACAATGCTCGTGAGTGAGGGATTAATTTACATCCTTACCCCATCACTTGACTCTCAGAACACTCAAACAAAATTATATATACGGCCATTAAAAGAAAATAATTTCATGACATAGCTGCCCCACTGCTATTAAGTTTATAAATTATTGCAAAATAAAAATGATTATATGTTATGACGCCTCCGATTCCCAGATTGAACAGAAAAACTAGATTGCATTAAATGTTAGAGTTTGGGTCTTACTAATATATAAAATAATTTAATTTTTATTTCTTTATCTTGAAATATGGTAAATTGAACTCAGTTTCATCTTAATTTGGTCTAAAATAATTAGTAACATATAGGCAATATTACTGCATACGGGCATGTTTGGTGGATTACAATCCGTTCATCGATTTATGGTTCTTTTTCTTAAATATTCCTTATCCCATGAAGTGACCATTATTTGCCCCTTTTGGAGCCAAATTTCGACTATTTGGAACATCCTATCCATATTGCAGTCTCTGCAAGCGACCATGCACTTAGCCGTAATGTACAAAATTGACATTACAACCCCTGCTGGTTTGCCTGCGGCCGTACATTATTCAGTATGATGGCTTGCTACCTTTCGCATTCGCATGTGACAACCGTACGAGATTTTAGCCATGTGATTTAGCATTTGTAATGAACTTTATGTGAGGTAATCATTTTATTGTTGGTAGGAAGTTAGATGTTAGTTATTATCTAACTTAATAAGTTAGTTATTAGTATCCCAAGATTACTGTACAATGTCAAAATACCAACTACATAATAAAGTTATGATGAACAGTGCATAACGTACAAAGCACCATGTTGATATTACACACATATATAAATTTATAATCCCTGTCTATTAAAAAGTCATGAGTTCCCTTTTATGTTTGTAATCGACTTTAATTCGGTGTTGACAAGTGAGCTCTGTTTATTAATAAATTCATTGAATAAAAAATTGATACAGAATGATTTCGGAGAGATACAAAGAGAATAAATAACATACTCTCAGGTAATCCTTCATACATAAAAATCACACGTACGAGTTACGAGGAGGGCTTCAAAGATATAAATGAATTTTAATACGTGGTTTAACTCGCACGTGACAGCTCTTGAATGGATGTCCCTGAAAATTGTAGCTCCCAAGAATATTAAGCTAGAATAATCTATGTCACGTGGTAGCAATTCATGGTTCTTTCCTTATATTAAGAGAATATATGTTCTTTTCTAGACACAGTTAGCCAAATATTTTTTCACTACTATTTAACATAAAAATAACATTATTATAATTAATAATATTATTAATTATAAATTTTGAATTCACTTCTTTAATTTTTTTCCCACAAGAAGTAAGAAAACCTGCTTGCATATCCTAATTCACTTTTGGAAGAAAGAATAATTTTAATTCTATACAATACAAGGCCGAAGAAGATATGAATACAAATGAAGACGGTATGACCAGCCAAAATGGTCTTAATGAAATTTATCGATTAAATCAATAACTAGAACAAAACAAAACAATTGTCACTAAGAACAAGCTATTTCTATAAGAAAAACTGAAGAGGAACGTTTGAAAGGGTTATGTTGTGTGGACGGTGATCTGATGGTTAAGGTACTGTACACCAGAGCCTAAGGTCCAAGGTTCAATGCTCAGTTAGTTTTTTTCAAAAAAACTTTTGTTCAGTGCTTCTGTTCGTAACGACAAAAAGGATTCCTGTGGAGCCCCTAAGAAACACCCAGCCCTAATTGGGAAACATTTATCCTAGAATGGGAAAAAATCAGACGTACTCTGAATTGTTTGCTGACCAAACCTCTTCTCAAGTGTGTTGCAGGTCGTGAAAAACATACATCCTTAACATGTATTCCCCCAACAATAACATGTATTTTGGAGGGGTAAAAGAGTGTTGTTATTGTTGTTGTTGTTGTTGGTTAAATGTATGATACTTTAACAAAAAACTATGTTAGGCGAAATATCTTGATCCCCAAATCAATGAGTAATACTTAAAAAGGCGATTCAACCTAACAAATAATTTCAACCTTACTTAGTCCTGAATTACATCAAGTCCTACCCGGACTAAGTTACCCGGGCAACCTTGTTCTTCCTACGAAGACCAAGAATGTCCTTCTAACTGCAGAAGAGACCTCGCCACACACGCTTGGAAACAGTGATACCAAGATGGGTACCGGAATCACAGCCTTCTCGAGGGTAATATTGAGCGAGATACGACAGCGTCTCACATTGCCTCAAATCGTTGGTTGTACGAAATTCTACTTTCTATATGAATATCACCCCATCCATAGCTAGGTATACCACGTGGATCCACTTATTTTGAATTTCACGTTCTTCCATTACCCCAAAAAAGATCTTCTCGAAAATACTATTCTATGCCAAAAACAAATATAAACCATTAATATCTATTTATAAGTTAAAATCGATAATTTTAGGCTTATTTATCAAAGTAAATTTCATTTATATATAATAGTCTAAGATGTAAGCCGTTTACAAAAAAATTGTAGTATATCAATGAACAAATGTTATGTGTTAGAGGCCTAAGAACATCCAGATTTGCCAAAAAACACGAATCCTTGTTTTTCTAAGTAAAAGTACTAAGGCATTCATATGTATTTATCGAATGCTCAATAAAAGAGAAAGTCACGTGGAATCTCTAAAATGGATTTTTGCTTTATATTTAAAATGACGTCATTTTCGCAATATTTATTCGTAAAGGATTGATACAGTATTTCGCGAAATAAATTGAAAAGGTTGGTGGAAGAGATAATTAAAAGCAGGCAAGTGCGTAGCATTTATTTGAACTTTTCACGATATTCCTGTCCTCTGCGAGTAATGATATGATCTTTTAATTTATTTTCTTATCTAATAAGGTCTTAATTACCTATCAGGTGACAGAGTGATATATTATGACGAATCCTCCCCTTTTAGGCAACTTTGACCTTTATGTCACTGGATTTAAATTTTTCCCAATTATTGATACACAACGTCCAGTCATTGTTTTATTTATTTGAATAGTTTAGCTAGCTAACGATATTTTAAGTCAGTTGGTTAGAGAGTTTAATGCAAGTTAATTATATGAGTGTCATAGTTAGATGTAAAAATTTCATGTCTCCAGCAAAAATGCTGTCGTATGCTTTAACTAATAATGCAATGACATCCCAAGGTTAGTGAATATCGGAATCGATATGCAGTTTATCATTGCATTTATGAATGATAGATGTTCTTGAATAATTCAAAATTATCTGTCTTCAGCCACTGCAAGGGCTGAATAAGTCTGAAAATTGCTCGATCAAAATCTTAGCGAGGGAATACCATTTATTTTGGTGTATTGTGAGGATGGAGAGATAAACTATGGTAAAAACTCATTCATTTCATGAATAAGAGAGAAAATAAAGAATAAATAAATCTTGAGAGTGTAAATTATTCTAAATACGTTATGGTTAAGTGTACCTATAGTTGATTTAATATATAATTATGTCAGTTTTATAAAGTACATATATTTTACTGGTGTTTATTTACTCTGTTTAAGTAGGATTTCAGAAGAGTCTTTATATAATTTAATTAGCTCTAGTATTGAGCATGCTGGTTTATATAAATTATCCCTTATTATCCTTATCATGTGAATTGAGTTATAACAGCCTTTAAAGAGACATATAGACCCCATATAGAACTAATTTATATTCAAAAGATTCTTAAAGAGAAGATGTTTTTATGTTGTGGTTCAGTCAAGGGTAGATCCAAAAAATACACATTTTTTTAAATTGTATTTATTGAATCTACCTTTTCCGAACCCCAAACAAAAAAACGAAAACAAACCTTCGGCTAATAATCTATAAGGTAAAAAATAAAACTCTCCATTTGAACCATAAATGTATTTGTCCAATAAAACTTTTAATTTAAAATAAAGATTGGCTTTATATTTACACCAGTAGAACAGAAAATCAAAAATATATAATCATAGTTGAGAACATTTTACATCAGCTATTATTTTCAAATATTTTTCATTGTAAATATAGAAGCAAAAGTAGAACATTTCCAGACCGGAACTTTTGTCTGTATATAGATATTTTTATCTTTCTTGTTTTGTAAACATTACTAAGAGGGAAGAGAACCATTTGGTAGGAATTTGCTGAAGCATTTCTTCCCCTAGGAAGCTTTTTAAACATGCCCTTACGAAGAAGACGAATGATGAATCCCCAAGGGAGTCCCGCTCCTCAGGACCTTGGCCATAAGATCCCGGCTAAGGGATATCCGAACACAGGCTCTCCACTACAAGCCCTCGACTTCCCTTCGACTTGGCTCGCCTCCATCAACATTAACCCTAACATCCATCATTGTTAGAGCACACCGCCGGCCTTCCTCATCGCTATTCCTGATCCGGGCCTGTCAGTCTGGAGTCACTTGGATGTCGGCATCGAGCAACCCCAAGTCAAAGACATGTCGAAAGTGTGTAGGTGGCGAGAAAACTGTATGACGTATTGAACAGACATGACCCAAGGATTCATGTTAGCTTTAGCCTTCTGCAATAGTATTAGAAAGTCTCCTCGTTTATGGATAGAACGCTAATAATCTTGGTCCACCAACTTTAGTAGGGTTAAATAAATGGCAGATATTTTCAAAAATACACATTTTCTTTAAAATTGCATTTTTTTGGATCTACCTTTACCGAACCCCAACAAAATAACATCCAATAGTAATTGTCTTGATTACGATGCTATATTTTATACCTATTTACTGTATTAAAATAAAAATAAAATTGATAAAAAAATTACTAAACTTAATACTCTAAAGATAGGTAGTGAATGGCCCTGTACAGTATGTAATTAAATAGATGCATGTTAAAAAAAAACGAAAAGGGGTAAATAAGGAAATAATTATCAAAATAACAATAAATAAAATCCGTCACTATATAACTGACTTTGGGCTGCTTTTACCTTGATAAACGCACTGGGAACTAAATTTTTCTCACAAACGATTTCCCCGACAAACATTTTCATAGAAATGATTTTCGTCATATATCCGTCATTCATGCCTAAATTTTCCAATTCACTTGACTTTTATTTGGCTTTTCTTATGATCAATTCTTATAATGAATACAATTAAACAATGGTTGTTAAAAATATGTTTAGATATATATATAAGAATAAAGAATTGTTGAATAATAAAAATAAATATTTATTTGTTCTCTTTCACCCAAATTTATAAAATTCAAGTTGAGATAAGCAATAAAGCAATTAGAGAATTAAACTGAACCATTCTTATAATTAATGATGTGTAAAGTTTCCGAAGGTTTTATAGTCCGTCATGTCGTGTGTTTTATGAATATAAAAGTGTTATCAACACAACAAGCTAGACAAGTACGTCACTTATTATTTCAAGAGTCTAGATAAGAAGTTATTTATTACGCTTCTCTTTGTAAAGTTATAATTAGGGCTATTTACATAAACTAGATTCATTTGAAGCTAAATAACACATAAATACTCTACTCACAAGACGCAACAGAAGTTGAAGGACAGTTAAATTAAAGGCATGCCCAAATGTGGTGTCCATTTTTGACCCCAGAACACAGATAATGTTGGTGTTTTTTAAATATTTTTTACAGGTATAAAGGATAAAGTTGAAAAGCCTTTTTTTCTTTCTTTTTTTTAAATTATTTAATGTGAAAAAGGAAGATTTTGGTAATATATTTCACTCTAAAATTGTAAATATTTTCAAAAACTCTACTTCTTACACTCATAGTGCTTTAATGTAAGATTTCAAGTCTGATGATACAGTGATAAATGTCCAGAAGTAAGAATTTTACACACAAACATCAGAGTGGTCTGTGTGTATGAGCGCGTCAGCAATTATGTTTAGAAATAAAGAAACAAAATTTATTACATTACCTAATTTTCGCAATGAGTCTTGTACGAAATAAACTTATTTTTAAATGACTAAACTTGGTCTGGGGTAGGGCAGTTTTAAAGTGAGACCAAATCAAACATGTCAATATCTTCGTTGTTGTTTTTAGGTATGAATAGGTTTTTAAAGCAATTTCGTAACATTTATTTTAAAATAATTTCATCTATAGTTGAGGATAACAGAGCACAATTTGATGATTCGGTAAATTTTCCTGGTGCTTTACATGTGTAAATGCAGTTGTGTGGGTGTTTTGCTGGTACCAAGGTGCAATGGATGCGTTTGTTTTTTTTGGTTTTTTTTTAAACATAAAAATTGCACTTTTTCACTAGGATTTCCACAAGGAATGACTAAACTGGATAAATATAAGTTACTTATGGTTGAAAAAATGATGAAATGAGTAGATGGATGGATGGTTGTGTAGAGCAGACACACACACTGGGCTTGGATAAATCTCCTGTTCTGTAAACGATATTCTTAAGGGGAATATGGATTGCACCTCTTCCAAGTTATACCTTCAGTTTTAAATTAATCTCTCAGTATTGCACAAAAACGAATTGAATCCTACTCTTTTACAGCGGATTTGACAATGGGCCTCAGAGTCGAAGTTCAGTGTTCGCAGCACACAATTAGTTTCTATCCTTCTGCTCTTCTGTTTGTAATGCCGTAGAGGATGCCTGGTATGAAAATACCCAGTTCTCATTGGACACCATTAGTACCTAAATGGGTGAGGTGGGGAGAGCGGTCAGAAAAATGTGCAGGCGACACTTAGTCTTTAAGTTGTGGAAGAATAAATAAATTCATCAGTAAGATGAATTTCTCGTAGAATTTCATGATCTATAGCTGGACTGAATTTAAACTTCAAATAAGAATAAAAGCAGAAAATATTTGTTAAAATATGAACATTTTTTTAATCGTTATTGTATAAACAATTTTAAGAATTTATAGGTTTTCATTTTTTGAATAAATATTACAATGAAAACGTTTATTATTTTTGGTTGGTTGTTCTATTATAAAATAACTTTCAGTTTTTTTTATGATAGATTATATTTATTTTAATTTAGGGACTTTGAACTACAAAATACTTCTTCAATCATGGGCACATAGGCTTCCATGGTCATCAAGAATATTTATAAATACTTCTGGGCTTGACCGTGTAGTAAAGTTGCTTTTTTTCGCACATCATGTGTTGGCCTCTTCAGGACTGTAAATGGAATGAGCTAAATCAACTTTCAGCCCGGAGAAAGCCATCACGTGATTTGCACACAAGCTTGGCAAAAAGTAACTTTTCTTTATTGTCAAGCTCGGGAAAAGAACTTATAAATATTCTTCAATCACATAATTAAAGAATTATCTGTAAAAATAATGCCCAAGTGCTGGTGATTAGAGTGAATATCATACATTTTGGCCTCCCAACACAACTTTCGGCATCCCTGGCAAACCATGAATCCAATGTAAACTTATGTGCATTTTTTAAGAAAAACAGGCATATATGAAAAAATTTAATTAACCCAATAGTCAGGGCGTAATAACCATGATATTGATCGCCCTATAACCTGATCTTAATCCTAATCCTATTCATTTTGGTTTTCGCACAAAGTTCTCATTAACATTGGAAGTAGTTCCAAGGAAATATTTTTGAAATGAATATATGTGTGAGTGAAACACGACCGTCCAGCCAGTAGAAAATGAAAGTTCCTCGAGATTGCCCGTCTATTTGGAGGGCTACATGAAGCACTATTCGTGGACCACGTACAGTCAGCCGGCTATTCCCGTCCGAGCAGTTGGCCTTTGTCCTGGCAGGAGGAGTAAATATCCCACTATTAGTAGTAGCAGGGGGAACCTCATCTCCTACAGCCTCACACACTTCGTGAGCGCGTTTCCCGATTTGGCTGGAGTACGCAGGAATTGGGTATTCTGAGCGAAATTGTTAAACGGTGGACCAAGATGATCTTAACAATCACATTGGTAACATGATATTACTAGTGAAAAATATCTAATATCCTAGCAGATCTAAAGAAGAAAGAAAGTTTTCATATGTGAGTATGATAGTGAGTGCACCTACATAGTGTTTGTAATTTTGAAAAAAAAAAGAAACTAAAGTGTATATATAAGATTTTTCGGGCAAATTTGCATTACTTAAGAGATGAAAACATCAAAGAAATAAGAAGAGAACCTTAGAAAAAGAAAAATGATAAGCAAAAATTCCCGTCATTGAAAAATATATGGTAAATAAATGTGAATAGTATTTTTCAAACATCTTTATACTTTTTTACGAATAACGCTTGTAAGCTAAATTCAGCTAAAATTCAGCGAGTTAGACGGATCCTCTTACTTTAAAAATACAAAAATCAATTTAATATGTATGATTATGATTGAAAACCGGAACTGAAAAGGGCGAGTGGAAAGGGGCGGGTGTTTAGAGGATGACTGAGTCAATTAATAATTTCGGTATTACAAAGCTACAAACTTAAAGAAAAAAATATATTATATAATATTTCTATTCTATAAATATTTTTACGAGAAATGAGATAATAACTTTCCTCTTCCCTCAATGCCAGTCTAGACCCAGCTTTATCCATCACACCTTTCCCTTCTTTCAGTGACTTCTCCAGCTTGCAGGATAGAATAAGTCATTTACTCTTATCTATGCCCACATTAATTGAAACATTGGAAGTTTGTATAAATCATGCGCACTAGATTTTGACGGACGTTTGTTGCTTTGAGCCAGGATTTCATCAAAATAAACAAACAAAACAGAGAAACACGTTATATCAGTCAGAAGATTTCTCTCTCTCATTGATTTAGCAACTTGACCCGATTTATATTCTATTTCCGTTGAGGTGCAAAAAAATCAACAAATTTAGAGGGCGTACCAATACCACTAAAGAAATATAATCCTGTAACACCCCTAAATTTTTATTTTCACAGTCCAGCCTTCCAAGCTTTTCTTCAATATCTGATGACACAACGGGAAAAAATTTACCTCTCGTCAGAAATCAGCCTCTCACATGTCCACGAAAACACTAAACTCTCGCTATTTTCATCCCTATATTTTCTCCTTCACCTCACATACGCGAATTCGCAGGGATGTCCCTCTTCTTTATCGAGGCTTAGAACACTCGTGCCAATGTGACATTTGAACCCTTGATATGATGAAATTTATTTATTTTATTTTAATAAGCATTAGCCTTCCTCTCAAAAACTTAATCTCGTGGTTGAAAAGGCTATCTGCAGGATGCAATTCCTTATAATCATCTAGGCTCAGGACAATTTATATTTTATTTACTGATAAAAGCTTGTCCAGAGCGAGTATTTGAACTCCGTAAAAAATCGCATGAGCTACTCTTTTGCCCTTAAGACAGGTTTAAAGTTGGCTCACAACTGAATATGTGTTTAAATGATTTTGGTAGTCTGGTCGTGAATTAGAATAGACGTTATGTTGATATATTAAAATAATAACCCGAATAATTTAAAAAATATACATATATTTCACAAAGAACCAAACCGTTCTCAATAATCTAAAAGGTTAACCTGGAAAATAATAAAATAGAAAAATAATCTTGCTTGGAGTTATAAATAAAGAATATATCTCCAGTGCTAGACAGATCGATTCTTGGCAAAGAGACAGAGTGGGGGTAGGGACGTTTCTTTAAGTTCAGCCCCCTCGTGGAACGTATTTTCTCGCTCATTACATCAATAATTCTTAACTGTTTGCAACACTAATGCACAATCGCTTCTTCTTCTGAACCCGCCGCCAACCCCTGGATCGAAAGGGTCCTCGGAATCCATTAAGAGATAAGGCGGGCTAGCATACACCAACAAAGATTTCTGCTAAGCTACTTGAAGTAATGAGTACTCCAGAGGCCCTCAACTCAACTATGTTATTAAACGAATCTCAATGAAATGAGGATGCTAAAATTTCATGAATATTTTACTGCTTTGTCAGGAGCAAAATGGGAAAGCTTGAGAGAAGAAAATGGGGAGGTAAAATGAGAGAAGATTAAGTACAAAATTTATCAGTATTTGGTTCTTGAATGAACAAGGAGATTAGTCAAGAATGGAGTAAAGAAATTATAACGGGCTTTCGACACAACGAACTTGTACTACGGTGTATTCTGAGAGTAGTAACGATGACAGGCTGCATTGCCATGCATTCAAGCCAACACAAAATACATGAAACTTCACCTTCCATATAGAAAATTACATTAGAAAATATGATATGCAGTATATACAAAATCTTTATCATTTTAAAAATAAATGATCCATGAAAGTAAAATATTTGATTGCTTATGTAAGTGATAATTATTCAAAACTTCGTTGCAATGTAAATTTATTTTTCCTAATCAAAACATCAAACGTTTTTAAGGAACATATTTAATTTTTAAATAGTATCATTTTTGGAATTATATAGATACATCAGATATCTACAAAAATTTCAATAATCGTGACTACAAGTCCAAAATAGTGGTACATAACAAATTTAGTTCATTTCCACTAAGGATACTCTTACTTACTGTTGCTGAAATACGTTCTATGAAAATAGGACTGAGAGGTCCTCTTATTCCTCAAATTGTTTCTATTCTAAAAAGCAAAAAAAAAAAAACTCATGATTTTGATACTGTTTAGAGCAAAGGAGTGAGTTTTTCATAATATTTTTGTGGAGTCAGCCGCATCTGGAATTTAATTATTTTTATTCATGTTTTCTTGGATGAAGAGGAAGATATTTCAGATTGAATAGAAAATCATTTAACCTCTAAGGCTAAAATCAGGCCTGGGGAGCAATACTTTTGGTTTAATTTCCTCGTCAATTTGCAACATTTAATAATAAATTATCTTTTCAGTTACTAATTATTAATGGAACTTTTGTTGTATGGCATAAACAAATATTATATAGATAAATCCATAAAGTTCTGATAGATCTGAGCATTTAACAGTATTTCTTAAATTCAAAACCAATAATATCATGATTTAGGACATGTTTACGATAATTAACAATGAAATAATGAATTTTCAAAAAAAAAATTGCAACTAATGACTTATTAAAATTTAAAACAATTAATGAGAAGGAATAGAATAAAAAATCTATCTGTCCCAGCCAGGACTTAAACCTGGATCTCCTGCTATCCCGGCCGGTATGTCAAACATTAATTGTTTAAAATTTTCGTTGGATAATAACGAACTTTCTCGCTCATGAGGCGCCCTGGGAGATGTGGTCGGCTTGGTTCCACCGAGCACATCCTACTTCACAGGGCTGTCACCTAAAGCTATGATGGACCTTACATTCTATTAAGATAATGGGCCGCGAGGCGCCGCGGGGTGGGCTCTGTCTGCCTCTGTCCGTCGGGATGGGGCTTGTGTCAAGATCAACTTAAAGTTTATTTTATTCATAAAATACGGAGGGCGCTGATAACCTCAGCAGTTGAGCGCCGTAAATCCCCCAATAAACGAACAACTAAATTAATATTTATAAGTTAAAATTTAAACATTACCCAATCCTATAATCCTTATAGCAGATTTCCTATAAAACAAACTCGGAACTAAGTGTACTCTCCACTGATTTTGAGTACCAGGACAGTAGTGACTGAAAGGGAACGAGAAGATGTGAGTGGCCCAGGGAGAGTTGGCTCGACTCCCAGCTGGAGCCTTGTTTACTGCAGTCCTTATCTGCCGCCGGTCAGCAGCCTCTCCTCACTCTCCCCCACCCTACCACCGCCCCGCGCAAGTATATATATTACCTCTGCGAGAGCTCAGTCTAAGGGCGTGTGTGTTCGGCCAAGCTAATACCTTATAGTTCTTACCCTCATCTAGTTAGCCGTCTCGCCTCCCTACATCTAACAGACCCGCCTTATTTCATGATTTATCTGTATTGCCAGCTACAATTAGTGGTCACTCTAATTTAAGTCAGCAAAATAAATTATTTAAAATAACTTTGTAATAAAAGTAATCTTAGAATTCTAATGATTTATTAGAATATATTATATCTATAAACTCGTTTTATTACATGATTGAAATATATATTCGTTTGTACGTGTTAAACGAATATAAAGTTAGAGGTTAGAGGGGGACAGAAATATTATTGTTGAAATCTTTGTTAATATTAGCTTTACGAAAAATGTATTAAAAATAGTTTTAATTTTATGTAAGTTTATTACAAATATATTCTTGTAATAATATACGGAAAAAAAGTCACATTATGAAATTAAGGAACTATATAAAAAAATTTCCAAAACTATTGTATTTAGGTGATTGTAAATTTTCTATTATTAGGTCTAATTAGGCAAATATAATACGCTTTTTCTTTTTTTTTTCACAGTTCTGACTGACAGTCATGGAAATGTGAACATAGGGACAGGACGTCCTCTCTCATCTTCATAATAGCCCTGAAGATGGCTTACAATGTAAGCCGAAACGTTGGCAGATAATCCTTTATTAAAAAATACATTTTTCAAATTTGTGTTTTTTGGAACCAACCTTGACCGAACCCCAACTAAAATCATCTTAGAATAATATCTACGGTCAACAAACTCTCCTTTTGAATTGACTAAGATAGTTCAAAAACTAAGATTCAGGTATGTAAAAATAAATAAGTCAATTAAAATATTTATATGATGGAGATAAATTCGTACATTCAAGTTTCTGTATGGCCTTTACTGTTTGGGATCTTCTTCATTCATACAGGATGAGTAATGATAAATGTTCTCGTGTGAATGTGCTCTAAATTCTAAAGGGGAACAAAGATAGACAAAGCTCATCTTAAGCTTCATATATCTTTATATATATATTCTTTTGAAGGTATTATTCGTTTCGCCTTTCAGAGCACGCTATTCTACCTATTGTTATTTCCTTTTGAAGCAAGCTAAATGAGTATCTGGAGAGGGGGAATACCGCCAAGGATTTTGCTAAGATGTATTATTCTGAAAGGAAGTCCTAATTTTGGGTGCTTATTCAAGTCCAACCCTTATCCTACAGCAAAGCTGAGAAAGTCGGAAAATTTCACCGGGGGGGGATTCCAAAGGCTGTGGAGGGGGGTTAAGCGCCCCCTCTCTCTCTCCTCCCCAATTCTTTCTTTACAGCCACCGCATCTCTTTCCCCTTTCAACTTCCCGCAGACTTGACGTACGGCATTAAATTGGTACAATGCAAAAAGAACCAAGGAGAGGAAATGGGCGGAGAGGGGGGAGGGGAGGGAGGACTGTCTTGTCATGTTTTATTTATGGTATAACTTCGTCACTTCAGTGAGAGAGAAAGAGAGATGAAAAATGTAAAAGAAAGAAATGGGGAAAGGGAGAAGGAGCAGGGCTTGAGAAAACTTATAAATTTTATATTGCTAAGCCACTTCAATATTAGTGGAAAAGCCGCCACGAAAACCCTAGTGGGGTTCTTTTTACCAAACAAATATTGAATATTTAAAAAAATATGCCCAATTTTGACAGTTATGGAAGGTTCTTATTTTTACTCCCCTAAAGAAAATCTATGCAAATCACTTTATTTTTCTCAAATAAAATCTATTTCAATTAATAATAACTTTCATCGAAATAATAACTGGAACTTTATTTTAATTGTTTAAATTATTCAATTCAAGCATTAATTACTTTTAAATAATACTTCAAGATTCAAAATTAATTAAGAGCTTAAGTCATAAAATTTCAAGTTTTTCATTCATTCTCTCACTCAAAAAAATTTATACTTCACCTCTGTAACTCGGAACTTAATGATTTTAAAAATCGAATTCTTTCATTAACTCACAGGTATTGCCACTCATTCAATGGCATAAGTATTGGTTATTCGTAGATATAAATAGGATAAGGATCAGGTTATAGGGCGATCAACATAATGGTCATTACGCCCTGACTGTTGGGATTTAGATATACATAGGTATACATGCATTCATAGGTAAATATATATTCAGAGGTATATATTCATAGGTATAGACATACATTCATTCATGGGTTCAGGTATAATTGATAGCTATAGGTACTTACTCACAGGTAAAGGTATTAATTCAACTTAATCATTGATTATTAAAAAAGTAGGCATAATTTTCTTTTCTATTAATATCAGAAAATAATTTACAGTTCAAATATGCATGTGGCAGATTTTATTTAAGAATAACGCTTATTTTGAAAAAGGTAAAACTCAGCGTTTCTCTCAAGCAAAAATATAACATAACAAACAAAATTGATCGTATTATATTCCATAGGAAGAACCATTTGGCCGGTATATCTATAATAGTCTTTAAGCTGAGCGTATTTCTCTTAATATTATTTGAAGATTTTTTGTTAACTTTAAATATCAATCTCTGTTAGTAGGATTTTCCTCAATAGCGAACTCAGCCTTTCTTTTCTGCATTTTGTAAAAAACGGCAAGCCTAGTGTCTATGGGTACAACTTATTAATGTTTCTTGACCGGTGTAATAAATTTTAAAGCATTGGAAACACCAAATTACTAGTTGGGTTTAAAATTTTACATTTAAATTAAAGGAATTAAATTTATCTTTAGTACTCCAAAAATATTCATTTTATCTGAAAAACAAATCTTTTTAGAGTTTAATTACTCTGAACAGTTACTAAGTCCGCATAATCAAAAACTTTTGTAACTCTCACATGATATTTTGACGCAAACCAAGTCAAATTTTCCTGAATAAAGTTCATACTAAGGTGAACTGCTTGAATTTCCTTACGAGAAATTTGTTAATAGGCGTAAAAATTTTAGGAAAATGTAAAAAATCTCTCTCATAAATTTATAGTACTAATAATATCGTTAAAAATTAGTGTAGACATAAAGAGAAATAACTCTGTTCTCGATATTTAATATAAGGTGTATTTTATTTGTTCTTGCTCAGTTCTTTTATTTAAGAATATTGCAAAGCTAGAACTCCTCAAAGACAATACCTCAAAAATAAATAAACAAATGTAAAGATATATATATATATATATATATATATACATTTATTTATATATACAAAAACAATTTCCATTAACATAAATGTTTATATAGTGATCATGTTCAATTCATTCGGAATAGATTCTATTCGCAGAAGACTTAAAGGGTAGGAGATGAATAATGAATGAATAGTTTTCCGAATTCTCTGCAAATGTTAAGTGCTTTTTTCTAAGTACCTCCAATTTTTAGATACAATTCGTGTTTGAAATAGGTCCTTTAATCTTCTTCGATATAGTTACGATGATTTTATTCCTAGAGAGATAAATTATAATAGCTCAAATGGCCCATGTAGTTGAGAGAAAAAAATCGTAAGAAGGAAGTTTAACAAATCTTTCAGTGTATTTATGCCGGGGAACAAAAGAAAGAGAAAAAAAAAAACCAAAACAATTACAATGCAGCTCCATTGATGCAGAGATTGGCAAACACTCCTCAACTGAAGCAGTAAACTGGTGAGTAAACAGTCCGAGAACCTCCCACGCAGTTCCACAGATAGGAGAAGGATAGGGTGCCCGAGGCGATCTGGGCACAGACACCTCTCGCCATGCTAATAACTCCGTCACGAACCGTGGGCCAGGGTCTGTCGTGAGCTGGAGGTTATGGACAAGTCAGTTCGGGAGCCTTGGCACTGAGAAGTAGGGGATTCGCTGCGCCATGTATACTTACCATTACTTAACTGTTGCTTACGTTATTAAAATCCCATTCAATGACTTTCCTTGTCCTGCAATACTAGAAGTTGAGAATAAGTTCCCTAAGGACTTATTATAAACATTTTTATGAATGTTAAACTAAATATTTTTTTTACAAAAATAATNGGCATGACCAATAAAGTTAGCTGTAGACTGGATGAGAAAGATGAGTGGGGAATGTTAGGGAAACACTCTCCCGTGTTATTTAGATTCTTAATTTATTTTTGAAAAAAAGTAATTAATGGAATGTAAAAGTTTAAAGTGATATTTACACCAATTATATTGGATAATTTCAAATAATAACGAAGATATAAAGATTATAAATTTTGGTACATCTCAAAACTTTCCTCACTTTCACTCGTAATAAATAAAAAAAAGTATTCCAGCTGAGGTTTTTAATTAAAAGCTTAAATACCAAAGTTAGCTTTGATATTTTTTAAAAAGTATATCTGCCTAACACAGGATTATGCATTCTTTAGTATCTTTCTTAATATACTCTTCTTTTTTTTTAATGATATATAATATAAATTACATTTTAAACATCCATTGACCTTCACACTTTTTTTTTTAAACGCTATTATTAACGAAAATATTAGAGTTTTAATTTTTTTCTCCTTTTAACCCCCTCCCCCTTTTCTTTAAACAGGTTTTAGCCACTAACGAACACATCTAACGGTTTGCATTATTTTTAGAATTGCAAATTACATTTATAATTGCATATGTATATATAGTAACGCATTTTATTTTAATCATCACTACTGTGAAATTTTTCAAAAGTCGTGTAACGATAATTTACATATAATAATAAAACTAAATGATCGTATTTTACGGTACCCATGCACGAAAATAATAGTGAAACAAATCTAGCGAGGAGTTTAATCACTACTACTTGCGTTCAAAAAGAAAACGATAGAATTTAAAAGGTGAAGAAAGGGGATAAGGAAAAAGATTTTACGTCAACCCCCCTTCAATTTTGCTATGTAATGTCAAATTTGCAATTCCTCGTCATGTGTCAGACCCAATGAAAGCCTTCTGGCTAGTGGCATCTACAAAAATGGCCCAACAAGCAGGAGCGTGGAGGACTTCTTTGTTTGTCAGTGCCTTGCTACTGTGTGTTCATCTCTTAAATCCACGTCACTCCTTGGCGTCTTATCTCCCACTCTATCCAGTTCTCCCCTTATCACTCCTCTACTACTCTTTATTATCAGGCATTCCGACTCTCTGGTCGTCTGAGCCTACTCTCAAAATACCACTTAAGGTCTCTTTCACTTACATTTTCTTTTCCTTTAAACAGTTTAGAAGGATTCTGTTATCGTCGGGGGAACCTGGATCAGCCAAATCGAATCCAAAAACACATTTATCTTTTTTTTACTTTATTCATAAAATAACGATAAAGACTACTCAAAAGGTGAGTTTTTTTTTTACCGTAGATATTATTATTAGATGATTTTAGTTGGGGTTGGGTCAAGGTAGAACCAAAAAAAATTCATACAAATTTAAAAAATGTATTTTTTTAAAGGGTTATCTGCCAACTTTTCGCCTTACGGGGCTATCATAAAGACGAGAGAGGACGTCCTGTCCCTAAGTTCACATTTCCAAGACTGGGATCCTATAATAATAATATAATCCTATAATCCTTTTAAAAAATGCATTTTTTTTTTTTTTTGGATCTACCTTGACCGAAGTCTACTATTTGCAGCAGATTTTTTACGAGGAAATCAATTAGAATACAATTTTTTTTTTCTCATTGTCTCTACATTGAAAAATTCCAATAATAAATATCTTTATTTCCTTAAAATCAATATGGTAGAAATGAAATAAATGGAGGTACATTGCCTACACACACGTACCGCACATATATTACAATTTTTTATACATTGCATATATATATATGTAATTTATAAAAAATCGTAATACGTATTATTATAATCCATTAGAAAAGAATGATATTGAATAACTTAATAACGAGGGTAGTCAAAAGGTGAGTCCTTTATTTTTTAAACAATTAAACCAATTGGATTGATTTTGGCAAAAAATAATGAAATTCCTTTTTTGCCAAAACTAGAGGAAGAAGGGTGGGTTCTTAGCCGATATAAACGATATATAAAATAATAATCCCCAATACCTTTAATTTATGAATAATATTATAATTATGTTAATACAAAAAAAACACAATGAGATTCGAACGTAATTGTAATCATTTATTTTGTACATTTTCTAAACAAGGCTGTCCTTCCAATCAGCCTAGATCATTGTCATTTTTGTTTTGTGCGATCAAATTAATCATATTCTCTTATTTTTGTGCATTTGCATTGGACACAGGAAATCTTCATAATTTACACAGCTTCTGCGCGTCAGACATTTTAACATTTCTTATCCTAGCATTTTACTCGGCTAAACTGGGAAGATTTGGGGGATAATTGATAATTTTAAAAATATAAAGTAATTATAAATGACGCTAATGACTTTCATTTAAACTTTTTTTTTTTAATTATACGTGTGCTACTTCGTATAGGAGGAGTTACTAACGAGTTCCTTACGTTATGTCATAAATTTTTCATATTTTGTAATTTATGTCCATCGAGTTATGTTACGATCGAATCATAAAGTGTTGAAATTCATTTTTAAAGGAATACTTTACCCTGTGATTTTTTAAAACTTACTTCTGAATGTACGGAATTCTGGAATTATGTAATAGAAGCATATAGCAAGTCATGGATAAATAAACTTTAAAAAAAACAACTAAAAAAACAGTCCCGCAACAGGCCATATAGGTCCAGAGAGGAAATACATTTTAAGGATGTATTTATTTTTGTGGCACACTAGAGAAGGCATTGATTAGCACAGCGTTTTGCCCGCCTAATATTTACCCATGCAATAAAAATTGGTACCAATGCAGGGTGCTCTATTGGAGCACACTAGGAATCCTCTTGGTCATTACTAATAGAAGCACAGAAAAAAAAACTTACTGTTGACTGTGAGGTTTGGGCCTGGGACATTTGGCTAAGGAGTCTTGTATCAGAACCACCAACCATACTACCAGGCTTCTATAGACAGCCTAATAAGTTAATTATTTATTTTAAACAATCAGAAGTAGATTGACTTCAAAATGTTATAAATGATAAATCAATTTTCATTAGAAATAACCGATAACAAACTTTTTATATTATTTTATTACTGCAATATTTTTAAATAATAAGTTAATGTTTTATTATTTTCANTAGATCATTGTCCTTTTTGTTTTGTGTGATCAAATTAATCATATTCTCTTATTTTTGTGCATCTGTAATTGAACACAGGAAATCTGCATAATTTACACAGCTTCTGAGCGTCAGACATTTTAACATTTCTTGTCCTTGCATTTTACTCGGCTAAGCTGGGACGATTTCGGGATAATTGATAATTTCAAAAATATAAAGTAATATATAAATTACGCTAATGACTTTCATTTGAACTCTTCTTTTTTTTCTTTTTTTTTTAAATATCATATTACCATATACGTGTGCTACTTCGTACAGGAGGATTATTAACGAGTTCCTTACATTAAGTCATACATTTTTCATACTTTTTAATTTATGTGCATCGAGTTATTTTACGATCGAATCATAAATAGTTGAAATTCATTTTTAAAGGAATACTTTACCCTGCCATTTTTTTAAACTTACTTCTGAATGTACGGAATTCTGGAATTATGTAATAGTAGCATATATCAAGTCATGGATAAATAACCTAATAAAAAAAAAACAGTTCAGTAACAGGCCATATAGGCCCAGAGAGGAAATACATGTTAAGGATGTATTTATTTTCGTGGCACACTAGAGTAAACATTGGTTAGCACAGCGTTCTGGCCGCTTAATATTTACCCATTCAACGAAAAATGATACCAATGCAGAGTGCTTTATTGAAGTACACTAGGAATCCTCTTGGTCATTACTAATAGAAGCAAAGAAAAAAACAACTTACGGTTGACTGTGGGCCTGGGACATTTAGCTGAGGAGTCCTGAATCTAAACCACCAACCATACTACCAGGTTTCTATAGATAGCCTAATAAGTTAATTATTTCTTTTAAACAATCAGAAGTGGATAGACTTCAATATGTTATAAATGAAAACTCAATTTTTATTAGAAAGAACCGATAACAAACTTTTTATATTATTTTATTACTGCAATACTTTTAAATAATAAGTTAATGTTTTAATTTTCATTTTGGATATTTGAAAAGACCAAAATAAAAAAAGTGTGACTTTATTCGTTAATATAGATGTTTGGAAATCAATAAATTATAAAAACAATTTTGTATTATTAAATATTATTAGGATTTATGTACATAAGTTCATTTTTATAAAAACAGTTGCCCAATAATAATTAAACAATATTTTTTGTAGTCTTTTTTTAAAAAAAAAAAAAAAAAAAAAAAAAAAATCTGCTATAAACTGATAAGTATGGCCCGAGGAAATGTGCTTTGCTTACGTAGCCCCCTTGTAAGGGCTTTTTCAATAAGCCCATAGTCGTGGTTGAGTGAGCGTAATTCGGCGAGGAACAAAGGGAGAACGCAAGGCGGTGGGCCAGCCCGCACATAAAGGGGTCCCCCTTTGATGTAGCCGCCCAGGACAAACCCCTCAGTCCAGCGAGTGGCGGGCCTCCAAGTAAAAACTCAAGTGGAGTGAATGCGCCAGGCCTAGCCACTCCAGTCATAGCTTTGGCTATGTTTGATTTGCTTAAGACCTCAGTCATTTACTTTTTAAGTTCTGTCTAATATTTGAAAAAAAAAAAAAAAAAAAACTCTTATTAGAAATATGCTGGAAAAATCAGTCAGGGTTTAAGCCAGGTCAGAAAAATAAAATAAGCCCAAAATTATTGAGTTATTATTTTACTATTGCCAATGTTTCGACTTAAACTGTAAGTCACCATCAGGGCTGAAATACAATACACACTATTACACTTATATAATTATCATGACTGGGTCATGGAATTATATATCATGACTGGGTCATGGATTATATAATTATCATTACATTTCTACAGTCATGGAAATGTGAACAGGACGTCCTCTCTCATCTTCATGATAGCCCTGAAGATGGCTTACAATGTAAGCCGAAACGTTGGCAGATAATCCTTTATTAAAAAATACATTTTTTTTAAATTTGTGTTTTTTGGATCTACCTTGACCGAACCCCAACTAAAACCATCTAAGAATTATATAATTATCGATTGTGCAATATGTAGAATTATAGAATATAAGTTAAATAGTATGTATTGTATTTCAACCCTAATGATGACTAACAAGTTAGGTCGAAACGTTAGGAACAATAAAATTATTACCCAATTATATATAATTTTGGAACATATTATTTTTCTGAACCAGGCCGAAAGCCTGACTAATTTCTCAAATATAATACTCGACGGCCAACCAACCTCCAACCATTTCCTGAGAAAGTAAAATTCAACAGCATTCCCATACAACTCTCAAATTCCTCTGTTGTTTGGAGTTCTTTCTTGACTCACTTTGGGCGAGCTCACTAAAATTTAAAAAATAGACAATTTGGACTCCTTTCCTCGTGAATAAAAAACCAGAACTTAGACTAGACAACAAACTAACGCTGTACAAGACTTAAAATTATCCGACCAATCTATACATTCCGTGTAAAACTCTTGGGTACCGTTAAGCCTTCCAATATTCAAACAAACCAACATCTTCAATCCTCAGAATAATCGCAAATTATCCACAATTTATAGCCAATTCTACCTTTCACCATGAATTAAATATTTCTTCAGTTCAAGTTCTTGTTTCCTACCGTTCTGTAGTCAACTGCCATACCACCATACAAAACCATTTTCCCAAGCCTTCTCCACGAACATCGATCCCTACTACCAACTCTAAAGAAGATGGCCTCAGGACCTCCTGGGAACATAGATTCTTTTTTATTTTAGAGTGGTGTCACTGGACTCTCTCACACTCTCTCTCTCTCTCTCTCTCTCTGAATATATATATATATACTCGNACAAGATGGGAATTGTTTTTTATCACACCAAAAAGTTGATTGTTCTGCAAAGCCTTAACTACCCAAATCAATTATTCTTTAATAAATCTGGGAAATGGAGGGAAAAATTGTAATAATGTCTCTAGACCATAAAAGCAAATCATTAGCCGAATTAAAATTTAGAAACATTTTTTTTTTTTTTAAACTTTTATTTATTTATTACATTTTGTTAAATATAAACATATTAAGATATTTATTTATTATTTCTTCCAATGATTTTCAATAACAAGCTTAAATACCGAATTCGATTTCAATTTTTCCAAAATTGTCGACACTAAAGTACGCATATATATGATTGTTCAGTTTATTATAGTCATAAACAATTCACTAAAGCCAGTTAAGTTGTTTACTCTTTATGGAGAAAAATATAAAAAAGTAAATTTTAATATTAGGTACATGACTTTAGCACACAAATGAACTGTATGATTCAGTTATATTCAGTGAGAAAATTCATCTAAATTATTCCAAGAAAATTTGTTAGAAAATTCCACTCATTATCAATAATTTGTTGTGAATGAAGGCCGCCAATTTTGCGTAATCAGCGACGTCTATGCTCTATCTTGCCTACATAACATTCATGACCATTATTGTGATGAACGTATTTTCTCATAGAGTCTAATTGCTCTAGGAGTTATTTTACAATTTTTTTTAGATATAACTTTTTCAGAGATTATTTCTAAAGACAAAAATATATTATCTTCTACTAATTCATTATTTCAATTAATTTTTATATACGTTCATTCAAATGAAGAGATAATGGAGACTCACAAACCTCACAGCGAATATCAAAGCGACCTCCAATATTTTTAAAAATTTTCTTTAATTTCGGCCTAATGTGTAAACAGCTAGATAAGAAAGAAGGTCTAAAAAAGATAAGGCCTATCTACCTCAGTTGGTCTTATATGTCGAAAAAACAACACATGTTCAAAAATATTCCGGCTCTGTGATGCACAATAGTAAAAGTAGAGAATCCTTACGCTAATATAGATGTGGTTGAGTGCCACAATTGTCAGCAATTCAGACAAAACAAGAGCGGCTGCCACCACAACCCGCGATGTGTAAAATGCAGCGGTCAGCACAACAGTAACAACTGTCAAAAGAGACAGGAGGCACCCGATATTTGCGCCCTCTGCTCTAAAACCATCCTGCCAGCTAAAGGGGCTGCAATGCACACAATCAGATAAAAAACATAGCGTACAATCAACATGAACCTTCAGAGCAACCTGGAACCAGACAACCATGACCTCACTCAAGATTCGACTAGCCAAGGGTCTCTTATAGCCCTCTTGTCCGACTCAGCTCCAAAGATGCCTACCCAGCAATCTCAGCCACAGACTCCATTTCCGCAGCGACCTCAGCCTCAATCCCCAACATTAAGACCGACACACAACGCCCACCAACAATTCTGAACTCCAAAATGTGAGCAACATTTTTACGTACTTCCTGTCTGAACTCCGATCCCAAATCACTCCTTTGATACAAGCTGGAAAAAAAAAAAGTTCAGTGCACACGCAAAAAGAAAAAATGACAAGGAGTGTTTACTGCACTCTCTATCCCACCTGTTCTTGATTGATATATATCGCAGCCGCGAGTGTTTCATTTTCTATACATACTATTTGAATACATACATACATATATACATACATACATATATACATACATACATATATATA
>KZ808719.1:94307-105439 GCA_000696205.2 Oncopeltus fasciatus
TTCTATTAAAGGCATGGCAACCACTGAGGGTCATTATTGCCTCAATTACTATTGTCTATCATCGTTGCAGACAATTTAATGTTATGTAAGATAGATATTTTTTTTTCAAATTTTTATAATTCATTTTATTATACAGTTATATTATTGATACAAAAAAAACATTATTAGGACAAGAGCTCTTTTAAATTTTAATATTTTTTTTTAAATTATTATTCTACTGTAAATACTTTTAATCTTCAGTCTTAAGTATACTATGATATCATTACACCATTTTTCTTTTAGCAGTTCTTAGTATATGAGTGCGTGACTTAATGTAATATATGATATCAGTCTAATTGTAAGGTTTATTGAGTCAAGTTCCCTGTCCATTATTTTAAAAATGACTATAAAGCATTTTCAAACCATTTTAGTTTATTTTTCTATTTGAATTTCGACAATTTTGGGAACTACTCGACTTGATAAGCCCCTTTTTAAGACAAGGCAAGATAGACTCCTTTGAATGAAAGCGGGGACGTCGCAGTATTAAAAAGAGCTCCGGAGCTAATTACCGGTTTTGTAATCAAGAGTTTTTCCGGGGGAGAAGTGATTAGCCCTGATCCCAACCACCCTTAGCGGGGATCTCATCTATTGGATTAGGGTAGGTCCTTAGTCCACGCTTTAGGGTGACATCAAAGAAATACAATTCCACCCTTGGAATGAGATGGGTATACCTCCAGCTGGTATACAAACCCCGGAAATAAGCCACTCTCGGGTAAGGAATATTGAAATATCTCGCAGATGCGGCTTAATCTAAATATATGTTCTGTATTCCCTTAAAGATAGAGTAAATGCGGAAATTAAATTTAAAAGCCAGGAGAGGTTAATGAGAGTAAAAGGTATGAGAACGTCAATATGCACTAAACTGGTCGGGAATGTAATGTGGGTTAAATTCTAAATTTCTTCTGCAATACAATTTTTATTGTAAAGAAAATAAACGTTAGAAAACTGTGTTTCATGCTATTATGTTCTATAACTTTTTTTTTATACAAAAAACAACAAAGATGCTAGGATTAAAATTTTGGCCACCCTTTAAACTCACTCTTTCCCTAAGCTGATTTGATGAAAGTACAATTTCCTTGAAGGGTTTATGAAGAAAACCAAACTACAATACTAGGTGTTTATATTTTAAAAATAAGTAGTTTCGACCAACACTCGAAATTATATTATTAAATATCTTTCTCAATATGCGTTCTTTGAAAAATAGATTCTGAATATATACAATTAAAACTATTTTTGTATCATATATTTTTCGTAACGCTAATATTAAGATTTTTGTGAGAAATCCTCTAAAAATTTGAAAACCCTCCAAACATTTGAAAATTCATTCCTAAACACTCTTCTGTATTAAAAAAAAAATGTATGAGATTTAAAAAAAACCCGTTTAGTTTTATACATTTTTTTAAAACACAAATAATAACAAAATTTAAGCATTTTAAATTTTAGTCTCTCTTTAAACCCCTCTTCTCCTCGTACGAATTTCAGTCATTGGCAAACTCATCAAACAGTTTACAAAAAGAAGATTAAAAACAGTATTTGAATAAATAATATCGGATGCTGAAGCTCATATCTATAAACCATAAATATTATAAAAATTTAAATTATATATATNTGATGTAATTTATCGGAAATGAATCAACTTATCAGACTCACATGAAATAAATGCCATTGTCACTTATATACGCTGTTGTAAAATATAGTTCATGAACACACGAAAAAAAATTTTTACAATGAGTAAAATTTTCGGGGAGATTTCTCGTCCTTCGTCAGTGGAGAGAGAAGAGAGTCTCTCCCAACTGTTCTTATTTATTGTATATATACGCTATGAGGGTTTCATTGTCTATACATATTTGTCTATATTATATATTTATATTCTATTTTTTCTATTGTAAAGGATGAGATTATTAACTTTTTAAAAAAAATGGATCGATGAAGATCTGTTACAATTTTTTATTTATTTTTTTTTTGCGTCGTGGTACTATCATTAAGGGCTTGATTTCCTTCCGGGAAATCAGCTGAAACAGAATATTACCATTTATACTTTCTCATTCGAAGAAACGGCTGCTATTCCTATAAAAGGACCTGTTAAATAAAGTTTCGAACTACTTTGTTTTCCGAAATCATTTCCTGTATAAGTTTTCACCGAACTACCGAAGCAATTCAAAGGGGAAATTGTTCAGTAGGCACCCCGTTGCTTAGGAAGGGGGCGGGGGGCATACAGTAAGCCAGCGTTGGATTTAATAACTCCGGCTCCGGGAACCCCCTTTCTGTAATATCTAACCGCGAGAGAGGACGAAATGAAACGGCGCTGGGGATAAAATCGTTAATTGCAATTTATTGCCCCCCCTCTGCGTTAAATGTGTTCCAGATATTTCGTATCGAGACTCACCCTTTCCAGCAGTTTTCGGTTTTACCCTCAACCCCCCTTCCCCTCCCCCCGTACACGTTTGGGTTAAATTTGGTGTGCAATAAGAGAACAACTTCCTCCAAATTTTCAGTCTGGATATCCATGCTTAATTGTAGCATGGTGTATTGAAAATTAAATTATCGACTCGAATCACATTTCATAATGAATCCAAAAATATGTTTCATTGAATAAATCCAATTTTTAATGAGATATTTGACAATTCGCACTATAGCTTTAGACTTTTCTACAAATAGTTACATACGTTTCTTATAGGCTTAAATCGGGCATAGAATAAGAAGAAGAGGAAATTGCAAAATTGGCATTAACAAATTTCTAAAATCCCACACCTTATTCATTGATACATAAGAGTCACGCAGGGCATAATGATGAAATATTGTCAAAGTATTTTCTTACATAACTTAAATAGCGTTAATAGTAAAATGTATTTTTTTGTAGTAATATGTATTATATATTACTACAAAAAAATATAATACCATCCGGATTATCTTCACATTTCTCAGGGCCCTTAATGAATTCTGATTTTGTATATTAAATAATATAATGGAAATTCGTTTATCTTTTCATCTTTTTTATCAAAATATTTCGATATTGGATCCTTAACGATATTTATTTTATGGCATTCAACGAGTATATAATATGTGGAAAAAAGAAAATTACATTCCAATTTATTACTGACAATCGATCAATAGTTCTTTTGTAGCACGTCATATGAAACTTAAAAAAAAAAGCTAATGAAAACGAATTATTAAGAAGATACTTAAGAATTTAATAAAGAGGTGGACTCTTTTGGAGCCACTTTTCTTTCGTTTATTGCTAGACAGTGGTTACTGTCATGTTAATGAGTTGATTTATTTGAAATATGATGGGAGAAGACTCCATTGATGACTTCCCCACAATATCTTTTATATTAACAATGATCGAATTTTAGCCTTTAAGGACTCATTTATAAGAGCTGTTTCAAACTTTAATAAGCATTAAATACCAGGAACATATAGACGCATATACAAGATGTAAATCCGTAAATAAGGATTTAATAAATGAAAAATAAACTTCATTCAAATAAATGAAAAATTTCTGGCAATTTGTCAAGTATTTGAAGTAGCCTAGAGAGTATGTATTTATCTTGAAAAATTTAATAATAACATTTTGGCATCTATTCAGAGGCTAAACTTACAAATGATTCACGTATTATATACACTTTTCTTTTTAACAATTTCACTTCATATAAATTACAAGTTCAGTTTCTAAAACAAAGATAATATGAATTATGTGTGTAATTTACTGTATGTTAATTATAGTCACTCTTTTTTTGTTAAAGCGGTCTTAAAGACCGTTTATTCCGTTCGGAATAAGTTTCCGAAATATTTAGTAGGCGCAATTTAATTTTTTAATTGCTATTTTGTTTTGAGCGAGAATTTTTGCATTATTAAAATTTTATTGCTTAATACCTTTGAGAATTTAGAGTATGAGAGGTAAAACTTTTTTTTTTAATTAATAACCTTTTGTTAACAAATTATCCTCACTGTTCTTATAATATTTTATTTTTAAAAAATTCTGACTGTTCATATTAGTAAATATGTAAGTAATATTGATTTCTTCTATTTTATTTATTATTTTATATTCTGTTTTAATTGAAAATTGTACAACAAATTTTATGTTGACAACTGATAGCTCAGTAGTAAGTAATGACCATATAATCTACATAGACTGACAAATTGTTCACTTTTGCAAGTTTTTTTTATCCTTCCTTGTCTTCACTTACTTTTTATATGGAATTATCTATTTTACAATTCATTTTTATATTTCTTTTATATATTTATTTTTTCAACGATCTGTACTAAGCAAATCTGCTTAGTTCACTTTGCTGTTGCTAAAAAGTCCTTATTCTTCATCTCCTTGGAAATAGGAAATCTTCCCTTTTGTTCTTGTGATTCTCTTACTGGGCTTAATTTTTAAATTCTGCCTAAAACACCTTTGACCTGGAGGAGGCGCTCGCTCTTATTAAAGTCGACTCCTTGAAGCCTCTTTTTCATCTCTGCTTTGAGTTTGACTAATTGCCGAATTTGCTGAGTTTTTCAGATTTTTAAATTTATATTTCTATATTCATGCTGAGAGGTACTTTGAAATCTGAAACGGATAAATTATTGTAAAAAAACCAAAAAAAACCCACAAAATCACTCATAAATTGAATTGAAAAATATAACAATGCTTTGTAATAGACCTCTAAGGAATAAGTTGTATAATTGGCCTTTAACAAAAACCTGTATCAGTGTAAATATACAAATTATTATCTATTCAGGAAGGTTATCTATAAATTATTAAAAAATATTAATGAAACATTACAAATGTTCGGTTTATTTTTAAATCGCTATTACCTCTCTCCTTTAAAATTTCATTTTCTAAAATTTTTAACACTTCAGTTTTTTTTTTTCAATTTACCATCAAAACCTTTAATTCGCAGGTATTATTTATCTAGAGATATGAGAACTCTCATACTTTTGATGTTCATTTACCTAATTGAAAGTGTAGACGCTTCCTAAATGTGTGACATCTGACACTATTAGAGGGCATAATTGTAACCATGTTAAAAGACATTAAAAGACTTAAAAGTTTTTATAGAATAGAGGCTCTAACGATTTCCGTTTATTTATAAACGTATAACATAATAATGTCTCATAATTACAGACATATAACTATATTAAACTTTTTATTTTATTTTACTTTAGTCATTTTAATTCGCTTACAAAAACAAATCAAAATCAAGTGTCCAATAGATTTAAAAAAAAAACTACTTTATTATTTTCAAGAATAAGGTTTTTGGGTTAATGTACATTAATTAATGGAAACTTGTTTATTAATAATTGTAGCTAAAAGTCCAGAAAACTATTTTATTACTACTTTTTTTATTGCCTTACCTGAGGTACAATTTCTTAAAAGCCAAAAGCAAAAAAATTGAATTGTAATCTGCAAACTTTGAGAAAGACAGGATTCACTCAGCGTTTCGGTCATAAAACGAAATACTTGAAGATAAATAAATAGCTTTCTTTGGCAGAGATACAGTATTTTAGTCCGCTTCCCAATATATGCAAAAATGGATTTTATAAACAGTTTTTTTCTCCTTATTTTATTTATATTATTCCTAAATGGAAAGTTACAATATTAAATTTTTGTTTAAAATACTTAAGGCCTTTGTTCAAATTAATTAAATTACTGCTTAATATTTTTAAAATACTTTTGAAATATCCAAGTGGCTTTTTTTTAAATTCTGCTTGATTGTTTTAAAAATAAATTACAAATTTGTTAACAAAAGTTTATTAATTTTAAACGAATAAATGTTTTACCCCTCATACTCTTACTCCGAATTCCCAAAAATATTGAACATTAAAATTTTAATTAAGCACAAATACTCACTCAAAAGGAATGAATTTTGTCTTAAAACAACAAATATTTAATTACAAATTAATTTACTCTAACTAAATATTTTTGAAACCTACAAAAGTTTACCCTTGACTGCAGTAACCAAAGCGTGGTTACTCGCCATGTCACGGTATCCAAGCGTTCAAACACACAATTTGCAGAAATTAGTGGTGCACAACCTTCGGATAGTAAATATTTACATGCATGAGGAAGTGCTTACAATGTGGAGAGTATCGACGAGCACGAAATTAGCGCCATGTTCAAAGTTCATGCTAGCTATTCTTGACGCCAATGAGATTTACACCCAAAGCAGTTCTAAAGGCTTAAGGGCGTAAAAGTTTAAGGGCTCTTTCATATTTAAAAGTAAAAATAGTCGCTGCACCAACTCAAATAGTCACTATTTTCAAGTTGGGGATTATTTTGAGAATTCCTGTTGTTAGTACATCAAAAATTGAAAATAAAAGAAAAATATTATTCAAAATATGACTTTATGTTTTCTATTTCTTGATAGAAGGCAAAAGATAAAAAGAAAGTTACAATAATTCTTACAACAATTTATTGCTCGACTAGTTTTGTGTTCTTAGACTCCTCTTCAGGAGCTTAAAATATATTATATAATTTATGATGATAAAACTTCCGCTAAACAAAATGCAGAAGGTTCGTCGTTAAAAATTCTATATTTTAGGCCTCGTATAGAAAGCGAAAATAGTTGGACAATTAATAATTGTTGTTAGAATAATTGTCAATTTTTTTTTACCTTTCACTTTCAATCAAAACGTAAAAATTATACAGCATTATTATTCATATCGAAAAAATAAAAGAATATGATTTTATTAAAGCGGAAATTAAACTAATAAGCGGAAGAAATACATGGATAGTGCTTGTCATATCAAAGACAATTTTACCACTTTCTTCGTTGTTTTTTTTTTAGCCTCCCATTCGACTACTTCAGGTCATAGTAGAAGGGGTTACCAACATACAGTCACCCTTCATTATACACCCATAGCACTGAGCTCGAATTTCAATTCCAGATAAAAGCCTGCTCAAAGCCAGACTTGAACTCGCAACACCAAGCTGAAAAGCTCGATTGGATTCAACAGCATATTTCAAAAAGGTTTTTGGATGGTGCGCTTTGGAAACGCCCTCTTTTTTTTTTTTTAATGTGAGTTATTAATTTAAAAAAAATATCCGTCACACTGTAGCTGCGTAATCTAAGCATTTAATATCCTATTCAACTCATTCATATTTTTCTTTAGAGAAATCAACAATGCCTTGAATATCTGTATATATATATATAATAATGTTGTATATATATNNNNTATATATAAACTACTTTTTTGTTATACAGTAATTACTTCCCCGTTGGTTCAGCTCTATTGTCATTATTTTGTTTTTGATCAAAAACAACCACATGCGTGCGCGTGCTCACGCATACCATACTCGCACGCACGCATTAAATGTACAAAACTAATGTTTCCTTTCTCTTGGCATATTAATATTATTTCATAGTTTTTTCTTACGTAAGATAACAACTGTCAAAAAGACGGATCCTAATGAGCCAGATGTCTATACAAGAGTATGGCAATGTTCACTGACGGCATGTTCTGGTGCATGATTGAAGCGTAAAGGGGCAATGATGGTCCATCGGAATGATCATTCTGTATGCTTGAAAGGGGGCTATTCTTCGGGGGAAAGACAATATTATGTGTGCGGGCTGAAGAAACCGTCAGAGAGAGAGCTTTGTCGAGAAGGGTTGTAAACAAACAAGAAGCGTCCGCCCGCAAAACCTTTCTCCCGCCAAAAAACTTGCCGAGCCGCTGAACGGCAGCTTGGCCGCCTCCAAAAAAACCTTTATTCGAGCCAGCAATTACATATTCCTCCAAAGAGTAAAGGTTAGAAATTTATCAAACTTATAACCTTGTGAAGTGGAACAAAATATGTACAAATTACATTAGGGTTATATATGCGAAATTTAATCTCTGACAACATCCAACCTCATAATTACCACTAACATAATTTTTTTAGGAGTTTTATATGGTAATTTTTTCCCGCTTACATGTAGTACTATATCACAAGAAAAATACTTTAAAATCAATGGATTTTCTCCCAAAATCCTCTCAGGAAGCCCTGAAAAATTGTTTTTCTTTATAAAAGTATGTATTTTGTTTTTGTTTTTGTTTGAGTTTTGTGTTGTGGGTGTGTAACCAGATTTGATTGGAGAATTAATATTTTAAATGAGTGTTATGGCTTGAAATCTCGCCAAGGCGTGAAGGCTTGTAAGTAATCAAAATAAACTGTATTGTAATGATAGTTTTATTACTTGGTCATAAGCAAATTTGTTCACCTTTATCCAAATTAATATGAATTTAAATAATGTAATCAAAATTTGAAAATTAACTGTTTATACTTTATTTTCAGATATTATTTAGTTTATCGAAATTTGTATTCATATATAATAAAATAATGTATTTAAACTTTACTATTGAACTTGTGAGAGGATATTATATGCATAAAAGATCATGCATGAGAAAACATTAGTACATACACAAAACAGGAGAAAGAAAGGACGTAGTGAACGAAAAAAAGAACTATACTGAGTAGTGCTCGAATTTTTGGTGAGACAGCTCTCCCTTCGTCAAAGAGGACTAAAGAGAGACTCTTCATACACATTATTACACGCACACGCACACAAACACTCATAATTTTTAGTAGGTTTTGGAAGACTATTATTTAGTCTTCTATTTGCATGCAAAAACCTCCCAAGACAACTGTCAGCATCCCTGGCAAGCCATGAATCCAATGTAGGCAAACTTATGAGCATTTTAAGAGAGACAGGCATATGTGAAAAAATTTAATTAACCCAACAGTCAGGGCGTAATAACCATAATGTTGATCGCCCTATAACCTGATCCTTATCCTAATCCTAATCCTATTATTTAGTAACTCACAAGAAATGGGAGGGAGGGGAGGTCAATGGATGGCCTCCCGAATAAGTACCAAAAAGCGTATCCGAAACGTAAATTACTGTGTAGAAGTAATTCAAGTAGCTGCGCCTAGAGTGTGAGGTAAAGATACTAGGTGAAGCTAACCATAGATGAGTAGTGATATAATTCGCTAGAGAATCTCAATAAAAGTGGTAAACTGTAACGTACACATTTAATTTATAGGTTATTTTTAAATATATGATTGGTTGATGAAGGATCTTTAATAGGAATTGTTTGCTTGTGAATGACTCATCACGATACTATTGTACATATTAATGCCGCATAGTGTTCTATTTTTTTTTTTTTTTTTAAGAGTACGCATTGCTTACTAGTGGTCATTAGCGCAATGAATTTTCTATTGAATATTTGTAAGATTTTTAAACTATAACTGAAAATATGTATACATATTTTCGTTCTATCAAGGAGATGTAAATTGTGCCTCTTTGCAGTTTCATAGCTTCAGTGCTTTTAGCGGGTAAACTATTTTAAAAACTCATTTCTTAGGGTATTGGTCAAGAATTTTTTTTTCTTCAGGGACTATATAAAATTATTAGTAACACCTAAGTCTTGAACATTTAGAATTTATTTATCTACGTGCAGGTTTTCAAGGCATAGGTGTAACTATTAACTTTTTCTAGTCTTGTTGTCTTGCTCTAAAAAAGAGAAAATATATTTATGAAATACTCATCTAGAGTAAAGTAATTGTATAAAAAATAATTTTTTTTTTTTTTTTTTTTGCGGGCGCGCCGAGTCCTTAGTCATTGCCTTGAATATGCATCATGTCTGATTAATACGTATTGATTAGAACGTAGATGGTACGTTTGACAGAAACGGGCAGGACTCTGAGGGTTCTGTTACAGTCAGTGAGACACTAAGAACTGCCGACTCTCCTTGAGAACGCTGATACGACGGTGAAGAGATCCGACTCAGTAGAGCGACGAGTCACTCAGGAGTTACTAGTTCCCCGCTAAGGGAATCCCGTTCAGAACCTAATCCCCAAGCTTTCGACTCGAGAGCTCAGCCTCTTTAGATTTACTCTGCGACCCAAACTCAAGCAGCTCAGGAATCTGCTAACCATTGATCCTTAAGGACTGGCGGATTGGGATTTTCGCACCTACCAATGAGTAAACCGAATTCTAGGTAATTCAAATTGTTTATTTGCACACTTTTGGTTTATGTGCATTGACAATAAAGCCTCGTATTAAATATAGAATTTTGAAACTTGAGAAATACAATATTTTGCATATACCAATTAATAAAAATTATCACAGCGAACTATAATTTGTTACTATTTATGAATACATATTAATTTTTATTAGATGATTTTAGTTAGAGTTCGGTCAAGATAGAACCAAAAAAAAAAAAAAAAAAAGTTAAAAAAAACTTTGGTTATCTCTTAAAACTTAAAAATGTTATAAGGAGATTTTTTTTTGACCGTAGATATTATTATTAGATGTTTTTAGTTGGGGTTGATCCATTCTGAACCCTATGTACACAAACGCCTTGTGTCTGAAACCGTTCACATCAACTTACAGCACAATCCAGTTAACGACAGAACGGACATTGAACAAATTTCTAAGATGNTTTTTTTTTTTCTATTCCCTTGCATTTATTGTATAAAATTAATGTAGGATTAAATACCACAACTAATACAGTATTTATTTATCTTTTAATGTAACTCTAGGTAAACATTTTACTGAATTGATAATGTAATGAATAATTTTAAATTATAATATTTGTTATACAATAATTTATAAGAATAAAAAATATTTGAGATGATTCATGAGATTGTGATGTGTTGTATAATAATTTGCAGAATTGTTCTTTTATCATCAAGAGTTAGTCACGTCTGTATCTGCTAATATTGATATTTATAGACAATTAATAACTGAAATAAAATAAAATTATATCAAAATTTGGTTCGGCGGTTTGGAAAATGAACTTCAAAGCGATAGATCTATGGCAAAATACTCCCAGTGCACAGTTAGATTTTTCTTTCTGTTTCAGTTTTTATTTGCCCAAAATAATTGTGTCTTTCAGTAGGCTTGGCTAGGTCTAAACTAAATTAGAGATAAAAAAAATTATTCAAATTAGAGAGTTTAAATGAAGTTAATGGTAATTGAAACAAAAATTAATAAGTTCAAAAGGAGAGTTTTTGACCGTAGATATTATTATTAGATGATTTTAGTCGGTCAAGGTAGATCCAAAAAACAACAAATTTAAAAAATGAATTTTTTTAAATTAAGGATTATCTGCCAACGTTTCGG
>KZ808719.1:111250-142330 GCA_000696205.2 Oncopeltus fasciatus
ACACCACCAAGGAGTGGTCCACATCGAACCGGGAGAACAGAAGAGAAGTCGTACTAACCAGACTTAGAATAGGTCACACCAATCTTACCCACATGCATCTAATCACTAAAGATCAACCGCAAATATGCCCTAAACGTAGCTCTCAAATGTGCGTTCAACATTTCATCGAGGAATGCCCATATTACACTAATCTATTTACATGCAAAAACCTCCCAAGACAACTGTCGGCATCCCTGGCAAACCATGAATTCAATGTAGCCAAACTTATGTGCATTTTAAGAGAAACAGGCATAAATGAAAAAAATTAATTTACCCAACAGTCAGGGCGTAATAACCATGATGTTGATCGCCCTATAACCTGGTCCTAATCCTATTTACTAAAAGTGCTTCTTAAATAAATAAATAAATAAATTTAAGAATGTAACTATGATTGGTGAGCGTTTACCCTCACTCTTCCCATACGGCCAATCTGTAGCAAAATTTAGTGGTCATACTTTTTACTGTCAGTGTAAATTCCTTTCCTTTCATTTAATGTTGGGTTTTTGATAATGCTATCTACAAGATAAAAATAACTTTGACATTGAAACAAGAACGAGAATTGAACAAATATTTTCTAACCAATATTACACCGAACTTCATACACTACATTCTGCCTGTTTCCATATTCTTCCTTTTTCAAAATGATTTTAAAATACCTAAATAAAAATGCAATTAATTAAGACGCTCAAAGAAAGAGAAAAAAAAACCCTTCCTAGTCACATTAATAATGAAGATAATCTCAGTCTTCATCTATGTGTTCTCTTGATGCCGAATTCACTTGAATATTATTTTTAAATGTCTGTTACATGTGCTTTACCCGTTAGAAATGTCAAAAATTAACAAAGTAACATACACATACATAAATATATATATATAAGTGATATGTTTTAGTTATTTAAAGACATCAGTTGATAAAACATCACCTTAAATATAACGTGTGATGTTATCATCAAGAGTAGCTGTTATAAAAGATGAACGTGAAGAATCGCTCGTCCTAAATCACTGCTCTTCCTTCTTCACAGAAAATTCAAAATCTTTTTACTTGATTATAAGAAAGGTATAGTAGTCATGTGAAATTTTAATTTTTCATATTCCCTAAGACTTCCCATGAAACAATTCATCTTAATTTCACTAGAATTATATATGGTCAAATATATTTAAATCATTGCTTTTGAGGGCGTGTTGTTATCATAAAACATGGTTTTTATTTTTCTTTTATTAAACTTTATCTCAGTTTAATGGAAATTTATAATGCTACTGAATGCTCTGTATATATTATTATTATGTTCAGTATCTCTGAAGTATATTTTTTAGGGGGAGGAATTTGATTTTTTTTTTTTTTTTTTTTACTACATTCTCTGCGAACAATAATATTTTGAATGGAAAATGTTTTATATCATGTGTTACATATGAAATATGTTTATCTTCCTCTAAGACACTTTGTGCGCTATATTACTTCATAAAATGAATATTGGGAGATTTTCCTCTCTTCGGCAGCGAGCTGGGATCTAAGATATTTTACTGTAAAACGTTTATTGTTACCGAAGACATTTCAGCAAAACTCTGTATTTTTCGTATCATAATTTTACACAGAAATTCAAAGATTGAATATAATTTAAAAGTTCGAAACATGTTTGCGTAAATTAAATATTACTTCCTCCTGGGGCAAGGTAAGGGTAGGACGTCAAAAATAGCAATGCTAGAGGCATCATTTGTGCTCATGAAAAAATAATTTTTTTCACATTAAGAAATTAATTTATTATTTAACTATTCGTCAAAAAGTATTCATTTAAAAGGGATTTTATTTAAAAATAAGTAATAACAGAATTGTTAAATGGCTGTCATCTATTGGCTGTTATAATAGTTTTGTTTAATAATAACATAAATAATTCCTACTAAGCAGATAATATAATTATTAAACAATAGGATTTTTTTTTGCATTACAAAAGCAATTAATTAAGACTAAATAGTTTCTTTAAATGTTTTTTTTTTTTTTTTTTCAATCTGCTCAAGAAATGTATTACTCGTATAAATCAGTTTATAGGATATATAAGTGATTATTCATTAACTTCCACACTACTAAGAATGTGGTGTATAAATTGAATTTTATTTGATTAAAAATAATAATTATGTTACTTAGGCGTGTTATTAGAAGAAAAATATTTTCAAAGTCAAATAATTAGGTAAATAATCAAAAGGGTAATTATCACTAGCAATGAATATAGAACTCTCATGGCGCTGATAACCTCTGCAGTTGAGCGCCATAAATCCCCAATAAACAAACTAGAACTCTCATACCTTCTATTATCCGTCTTCATTGGTTTCTGCAGACCATCTTCTGTTGGCGAGCGCTTTAGACATTGTCCATCCTCATGGTATTGCAGATGTATTCGGCCACGAGGATGGACAATGTCCGAAAGCGCTCGCAAACAAAAGATGATTTGTAGAAACCAATGAAGACGGATAATAGCAGGTATGATAGTAAAATAATTACTTTAGATATCCCGAATAATAGTTATCATATACAGGCTATTTCAATGATTAACCATTTATTGTATTTCATTCAATAGTACTTTTTTAATTATGCGTTTTTTTTTTTTTCAAATACCCATATAGAGATAAGCTCACACAGAAGTATATATTGATAACTCATAGAGATTGAAAAGAGTTTTAAGCTATTGAAACAAACTGGTTGTCAGATATGCAATAGGAAAAATAAAACGTTCCCCCTTTCGAGCGCCCATGAAAGTTGAGCATATGCCCGTGGCGATGTCAGGGAGCATCTATAATAGTGCTATATCCTCTTCCATTTGTCTCTGTCCTTCTCCTGAGACCAAGCAACGACTAATATTCCCTCTCTATGAAGGATCACTCCTGCTTTCGGCCATGCAAAAATCTTCCTCCATGAGAGCTGTGCTCATTTTTTGTCCATAAGCTATCTATAATATGTTTTTCGGTACAGTAAGAGGTGTGTATGGTAATTCTTGTACATTAAATAAAATTTGTCACCAATAAATCATTTTTATTTCCTAGTTTTCTAAAATGAAATCTCATAATTTTTAAAAGGAGAGTTTGTTGACCGTAGATATTATTCTTAGATGATTTTAGTTGGGGTTCGGTCAAGTGACCGTAAGTCTTGACCGAACCCCAATTAAAATCATCTAAGTCTCATAATTTTTTAAGTCTATATGAAAAAATTAATACAAAATTCTAGATTTTTTTTTTCAATCATTCACTATTATCATTATGTCTAAAGATGG
The DNA here is from genome assembly GCA_000696205.2 of Oncopeltus fasciatus. NCBI lineage: Eukaryota > Metazoa > Arthropoda > Insecta > Hemiptera > Lygaeidae > Oncopeltus > Oncopeltus fasciatus. The sequence goes on from KZ808719.1 coordinate 114,550, forward strand.
CTATCTCTTACTCGTATAAACGGTCAAATGATCCAAATACTCCAATGATTCGTGTGTGTGATGGAAGTAGGGGGAGAAGCGTTCGATTTATTAAAACTTGAATTGCACACACGAAAGATTCTGGGTAAATATGCCTCTGCAGATGAAACCGATGTGGTGAGGGGTTGGGGGGGGGTTATTTTCGGCTCTCACTACTACACTGCTACCAATACTTTGAGTGTCACTCAATTGGTTTATATGGACACGGTTGTGGTAACGTACCCATAGAAATGGGAAATATAATGATGGACTATACAGGTAAAAAAATATCTGTAAGTCTACTAGTGACAGGTTAAATAGAGTAAACCCCTTTCAAATTCCCAGATCCTCAACGGTTCTTTGGACTTGGAGTAAGCCTAATAACCTAACTTCAGGAAAAGCTACATATCGTGCATTGGAATGACGGTATAAATTTGTTCGAGATACTTTAAATAAACCTAACGTAGAAAGAGGAAACCTATTCTTATAAAAGAGAGAGTTTGTTGACCGTAGATATTATTCTAAGATGATTTTAGTTGGGGTTCGGTCGAGGTAGATCCAAAAAACACAAATAAAAAAATTTATTATACTCTCATTTTTTTTCTTTTATTTCTTTTTTAAACATTATATTTGTTGTGGTATTTAATCCCACAATAATTCTATACAATAAATGCAAATGAATAGAATAAAAAAGTCTTACTACCTCAGCCGGTACACGAACCCAGATCTCCTGCTTTCCGGGCTGGCATGTTAACCATGCCGGGTCCCGTCTGAGTTAGTAATATTTTTTTATTCTATTCCTTTTCATTTATTGTATAAATAATTCAATATCTAAAGAAAACCTGTATAAAACTTTTCTATCTGAGTATTCGTGTCAAACTAAGGCCATACGAAAGATGTTCACTAAAACGCCCAATGCAAAACCCGTCAGACTTTTTTTTTTCTGATTATAATTAATACGTATGCACTTCTCTCGTGTGAGTTATCCAATGCCCTCCATACCTGCACAGAGCCATGGGCATAAAAACACTTCCTTGGATCTCATAAGTCATTTAAGGGATGTGTAGTGAGAAACATCACATTCATGGTAGATAGCATTTGAAGATTTCGCCATGATTCGCCCTACTGTACATTTCTCTTATAAGTTATTCATACTGCGACAATCTGATAAATGTATTCACAGAAGTACCCAGCACTTATACATTATCTTTGTATATATAGTATAGTATATATTCTGTAATTTTGCTGCTGCGGGTTAATCTTTACTTCGTATCTAAGCAGAAAATAAAATTCTCCTGCCAATTAATGGCTTGAGCAAGTAACTCTGTTAACCCAAAATTCCAATTATTAAATAAACAAAATAGAAGATTTAATATTGCTAATGAAGTCAAATTTCTTATTATTCTGCAGTCACATAAATAATGATAAATTAGTGTATGTTTAAGTATGTACAGTGAAAAATATCCGACGATTTTTTTGAGTTTTGAATATTTGCAGCAACGTAGCTGTTGTAGAGTAGTTTTACACTGTTTACACTGAAGTCATTTGTAATACCGACATACAAATATATGATATGATATAAAAATTGTTTTAGTAAGAGGAGATTGTTTTTCATAATCCTTAACTTCATCTAAAAATGAATTCTTCACCGATTAGCATTACCACGTCCAAATATTACATTCGGTTATAACATTTTCAATTGAAGGGGGTGGCCTATGATTTCGAATTTACCAACGATCACTGCATGAATTATTTAAGAAACTTCTGCTAAGCTAATCAATTTCTCAGTATAGGATTTAATGAATATTTTTATTTCAATTTTCTATCCCATGTAAAATACATATTTTATCAATAAAGAAGAATGTATTCAGTTTTATTTCCCTGAAATAAATGTAACACCCACAGAAAATATTTTCTGACTAAAAATATTTTTTTCACACTTCAGCTTTTAAATAACGTCCNTTATAAAATATTTCCTTTATCAGATAAATTAGTGTTGTGTTTCATTATTCTAAACTAAATATTACGTCTGCTACATTAATTTAAAAAAAAAAAACATTTTTTTTCTTCTTCTTTTTTTTTTTATATTTCCGGTAATCACCCACTTTCTTTGGTCTGAAACCTTTCAATAATGACTTAGTAGGCGCTGCAGATTCACACACAAGCACATGCGCGCTAGTGCACTTATACACGGACTCCCAGACACACACATATCTATATATAAAATATTAGTGGCAATAATTATTTGTATCTAGTCAGTAGGATCAGGGAAAAAAACGAAAAATTTTCAACAAATCTGTAATTAAAACAATCATATTAGCAATATTACTAGAAATTAACTAAAATATGAGACTGTCACAGATAGTGTTCTATTATGGACTAATTTCTGTTGGGATTGCATATTACTTATATACATATTATTTTTTTGTGGTATTTTATCGCACGTAAATTTAAAAAATTTTTAGTGCAAGAGAACAGAATGAAAAATCTAACTGTCCCAGCCAGGACACGAACCAGGATCTCTTGCATCCGGGCCGGTGCGTTTTCCATTAATGCTACCCAGTCAAGTCGGATAAGTTATTAAATTCCCCGCACTAGCGTCAAGAGTCCTGGCTGGGATTTTTTATTCTGTTCCCTTGCGCTAAAAATTACTTATATACGTTTCGTGAAAGGAAAAAAATGTCTTTCAAACAAAACTTAAATGCTCTGCAATTCGAGAACTATTTCCGTGATGTGTTCCTCCATGTAGAGGAAGAAAAATGCGCCAGTGATCTGATAGTGGAAATAGTAGATCATATGAGAATAGAAACGCTTGAACAGCACATAATTTGTGTATTATCTTGCGGGGGTCCCCCCGTGATGGCGGATATATGCCCCCCCCTTTCCCCCATACCGACCCGTATAAATTTTGATTTTACACGCAGGAGGTGCTGCTGAGATTTACCGATCTGACCGTAGCCTGCAGCGAGCTTGCCAACTTGTGGATTCCCCTTTTCCGGAAAATGAGTTGTGCCAAAAAATTATTTCCACCAATTAATTAAAGTCCAAGATATTTTCGTTTAAACCCTTACAATATTTTATTTCTAACATCTATATATCTGTCATGTGTTGCTTCAAATATTGCGAGTATAATTGCTATTGCGGCAATTCAGTACATCTGTGTCATCTGTAATGATATGCACGATAGTATGCAACTATCTCCGCAAAGAATCAGACCTCTAAATAAAATTAAAAGCCAATATATCTAAAATTGTATTGGAAAATCAGCCAAGAGTTTTTTTCATTCAGCTAAAAATATTTATTTAATGCATACATTGTTTACATGTATTGTTTACAAACATTTTAGACATCTAGGTGAATGTTTTCCTTAGCCGGGACAAACCTCTTCATCTCCAAATAATATTAAGCGAGAAAAGCAATGAAGAGTACTATACCTATTTAGTTCAGATAATTAAGATATTTCTTAATGACTCCTATTGCTATTTTATTTACCTAATCCGCCTCCAAGTTTGATTTATTACTGAGTAATCCCTCAAATGTAAATATTGAAAATCACTTCCTTGCACTCTGTCCATTGTATTAATTTATTAATTATTTTTTTAGGGGTTTTAATGTAAACAAATATTTGGCAATTATTAGAAAATGTTAAGAAAAATATAAATAGTTGAATAATATTTTGTTTCATAAATAGAGCTACTTTATTCTTGAATGTTATAGTCAATGAATTGTAATAGTGTATAAAATAAACGTAAATTACCGATGTTAGAAATATTTGCAAGTTTATATTACATATACTTATATCTTTATACATTACTTAATATTGTTAAATTTATTTATCCGAGAATCGATAAACTAAATAAATTTAAAACTTTTTTAAAAATTGTTAAATGTGTGAGGTTTTTTTAATTTTTTAAAAATCTTTAATCCAGTGTACGCATAATGTGACAAAAGCATATTAAAATTACTCTTTTAAATGTAAGACTTATTGCGCTTTCAATACCCTGACATGTTTTTTTTTGTGAAAATAAATTATTTTTATTCAATGAAATATGTACATTGTTTCAATGAATTAATGCCTTTTATGCACAACTGAAAAAAAAAAACCCCGATTGAGAAGATAATTACTAATTCAATTTTTAGATCAAATAAATTATATTAATAATTTTTACCATCTTTAAAGCCAACAATTATAAAATAATGACTATTTTCGTAATTATTATTTTCCTTTACCCATCTCTTTAACTTCGAAATAAGTGCAATATTGTTTTGCGTTTATATTTCAATCTATAATTGCGTTCAATATGTATGTTTTCTATCATATTATGTGATTTTTCTCTGCTCCATCTACATCATACAATAATCCATGCAATCTAGGTACAAACGATGTAGAGTCTGGCTGAAAATTTAGATGACTAGAAAATAAATTGTCATGCATTAGAATAATAATATATTTTTTAATTCATTCAAACCATAATTATTAGAAATTGGTTTTAACTACTCCTTGAGAAGGCAATAATTAATAACTTCTGTACTTTAAATCTGAATAAAGTAAAAGAGAACTGCACTGATAAATTTAAAAAAAAAATCTTGAAGATTTGTTATATTGATTCTATTATCTTGTGATGGGAACAGATAAATCTTTGGGATCCATAAAATTTCTCCAAACAACACATAATAAAAATGTATGGGGAAGAAAGTAAAAGGTGTCAAAAGCACTATAAGCCATTTTTATTATTCAGAGACCTTCTTCAGAACAATAATAGTTCATATAAAAGCTATTGTGTACTGAATTTTTTGTGTTGTGGCTCCGACGCCATCAGAATTTTATTGGAGGAGCCGGAGTCCTCTTTGACGGTCAAAGTTTACCGGCCTCGAACTCTAAGTGGCACATCTATATTCCAGGTTCCCTGGGAGTATGTTTCCTCGGATGTTATGCTACCCTCTTTCCATACAGAAGTTCCTATCAGTAGGCGTGGATATTTTTTTTTAAATTCAGGCGTACATTGGAGGACTACTAATCAAAAAATTCAAAGTTAGCCGCTCTCAAACCACAACTACATTTCGTCGAATATAATATGAAAACCTGTGCTAATGTAAAATAAACCTTTACTGATATGAATGTCGCTATTTTGTTTTTGTTTTTGTTATAGAGAAGCTAAAATAAGGTAAAATAGTGTAGGCATAAGAAGAATAAAGTTGAACGCCTGGAAATTGCAATAGACCTCACAATGGCGGTTTATATCAGCTAGAAAATATCACATAATTTTAACATTTAAAAAAAAAAGTAGAAAAAATGAACCTAATTTGGCTGTAGCCGTAAGCGAAAATTGAGAGAAAATTGTTGACTATTGGTTTATCGATTACCATTAAAGAGGTAAGCTTCAGCCATTAAATTTGATATATAGCTAGGGTGGGGAGAAAAGGGAGGGCTGGGTTTGCTGGAATAAAGGAGATTGGCGTATCGAGGGTGTAAAAACTAACATTATAGGACCATTTTGTGGTGTCGTTGAGTATCGGTTTGGCAAACTTTGTGGGATCTCGGTCTGCTTCCAAGTGAAGAATTTCAAAACAAAAACAGTATCTTGCGAAGAACTATTATTTCATTATATAAACTATTTCTGGTAAAGCTAAGCTGGAAAGTAGGTTACCATACCCTTACATAACCAACCACTATATATTTGCAATTTTGAAGTTAAAAAAAAATTACTGAATCAAACACCATTTACAGTTTTGCTAGTAGCTTATGTTGATTCCAATAAACTACGGATTGTGGAACTATATTTATAAGGTTTTACTTTTCTTTAATGAGACATATGTTCATAGATATGTATAGAAAAAATGGAAGACACGATCAATCAATGGTCCACAGTCAATTCAGATAAATGAAACTATGAAAAAAATAGCGGATGAGGAAGGCTAGCCTAAATAATAAAAATATTAAACGGTCAATGAATACCTCAATACCATAATTAATGTATATTATTCAGTGAAATTATCAATTGGACATATTAGGGAATTAAAAAAATAAATATTCCGAAAATTAGATAAATTGATATTAGGTTTTAAACTTTCTTTAAAAATTTCTAATGATGTCAATTTTTTTAAATTGAAATATTCACTGCTAAAGCGGTATTTAATATTCAAATTAGCTTTCTTTAAAAGTACGCTAAAATAAGTGCAGTCGATATTTAAATTAAAGGATGGCAAAAATGAAGAAGTGTAGCAGAGTGGCCAGAGGTGAGTTCTCTCAATCTACTTAAGCAAACTATAAGTAGAGAAATAATGATAGAAAAAAGTTTTTTCAAAAGAGAAACTCATTTAAAAAGAAAAAAAGTTCTGGGACCAGATCAAATAGCTTTCTATTGGCATACTTCTATCAGATAATAAGGCATGAAATCACATATGAACTGGCCTATGTATCGGTAAATTAATGAAGTCAGAAAGACGAGAATAACAGAGAAATTTCTTAAAAAGTGACTTGAACCAGAAACCGTTTTTAAGATGACGAGAGTATGAATAAGTTAGTAGCTCATAGGATCCGTTCGGGTCTCACAATGGCGTTGCGGATTCAAATCCCGCCCTGGGCAATATTTTATTTATAAATAAAAGCTTGTCCTGAGCCACGGGTGTTTAGAATGCGTTGACAACCTGTAGATAGCCCCTCTCTCCTTGAACCTAAGTGGTTGAATCGGAGGCTAACACTACAAATAAAAAATAACAATAATCTGAATATAAGTGGTTTAAACTTATGGAAATAAAGTAAAGATTGTTGCATTAAAATAAATAATCTATATCAATATTAGCGCCATCTACAAGGCACTAGTGTCATTTCAAATATTGGTGAAAAAATAACGTCACTCAGTGGGTAAATTTATAATTAAACATAAATAAATATTTAAGTGATAATGTCAAGGATTATTAAAAAAATAATTTTATGTTTTACAATGATCTTAAAGGACAGCTAAATACATTGTCATTACTCATAGTTATTATGTATAATTTCAGAAATTTTTTCAGATAATTTCTAGTTGTGATTATTTACTAATTCATTATTTTGTGAATTATTCTATAATTAACGAGGATGGTCTTAAGTGTAACAGTGACAAAAGGAGAAATTGATATAAATAACGCATTAAATAATTTAAATTTCTAGTGATTTCTTCAGACTTTCCTTAGTTAAAGTGTCGATAATATTTTGGAATGACTAGGACCAAATTAAAAGAGCCAAAAGGAGATAGAAGAAACTGCCATTTTGGAAGTACCTTTGAAAAGAGTCATTTGAATATAGGAAGGGAGACTGTAGGGGGGGTCGACGAATGATGGTGTAGATAGCCGAAAAGACTTAAGCTGAAATTTATTTTCTGATAGCGTTCTAGTTCAGAGCAAGGGTTTACGTCGGGGTAACTTCTCAGCACTGAATCTCATTCTATATCTAAGTCTCTTCTTTCAAGGGACACTCCACTTTTTCGTGGAGTTGGTTTTTTTTTTTTTTTTTTTTTTTTTAAATGGTTCTTGATAGCTTATTCAAAGATAGGTGCGAATTGATTGCCTTACAATGATCCATTCGCAAATAAAAATGATTTAATCATTCTAAAAAAAACATGCAAAACAAACACAATTTTAAAAATAGTAATAGTGCAATATTCGTTCAGTAAAATGATAACATTGTTCTGAAATCTGTTGACGCTATTCTGGAAAATGGTATTTTCACTTTGAGGCATCAATAAATAATGGATGTGAGGAGCACATTCAAATTGGTCATTGCTCAGTTCACTAAAAAACGCAAGACTAGGCAGCGAGTTACCTCACCTAGCGTCTACACTTACACATACTCTATATTACATTAAGTTAATACACATTTAAGACAGATATACTTACTCACGAGGAAAAAGACACTCTTAAAGTACTCCTGAATTAGACTTATGTACAAAAAAAAAAAAATTCCGTCACGCAATTCTCACATATTTTTGGCCCAGTCTGGCTGGTCGCTAGAAGCATAAATAAACAAGAACTAAAGTAGTAGACTACGTTTATTTATGCTACTAGCTACCAGAGTGAAGTACACTGAAAGGCGAACTAAGTCCCAAGTTTTTAGGAACAGCCAAATTTTACACGAACTGATTTGTTGACCAATTTGAAGTCCATAACGATGCAAATAAGTGTTAACTCGGTCTCATTTCCCAATGGCATCAAAATATGTCTGCTCATCGTTAATTAGCTAAAACTTACCGTAAGCTTTAGACCATCGCTTCACATAAGAAATTTTGCTGCCCATCTGTTGCACATACAAATGGCAATTTTTTTTTTTTATTTTTTAGATATTACTCAAAATGAAAAATTGAAAAAAAAATGATTTAAAATGATGTAAGCAAAAAAGAGTCGCAATATTACTCCCCCGTCCACAATTCAGGAATTTGGTTTCGTCTATGCACTTTTTTCGGTTTATCAAGACTCTCGATGCTGATAAATCTGCTTTTGTTAAATTTTCAAGTTACACTATCATTATTAAATAAATTTAAAATTGTCTCATGTTAAGGCCTTATCTATCATATCAAAATGAAACAAAACAACCTAAATATTTAAAGTAAGTTACGCAAGAGTAAATGATATTTCTCTCCTTTATTTCAAAAACATTTATTGCATTGAAAGTACAGTTTCTACAGAAAGTAATCAGAGAAAACAAAAGTTAATATAGTTGAACAAGGAATATTGAGTAAGCATAGAATATTTATATGAAGTTGAAAAACAAACCTGAATAATATTATAGACAGTTATTTAAAATAAAAGTTTATTGTGTGCATACAGTTTTAGCAAATTATAAAGTAAAAAATTAAACTTTCTTAAGTATAAAAATATAAGTTATCGCATACGTTAAAAAAAAAAGAAATTTTTTTAATTTAATAAAACTTGAAATTAAAACCCCTAATCAACATATACCCTCAATCAATCAATGAAAAGATGTACAATATTAATAAAAAAAATAAAAAAAATTCAAAATGCAAAGATAAAAGACCCAATGCCCAACTATCATCAAAAAACTAAAACCGAAAATCCATACATATATATATTAGCCCAGGACGATGCGAGTCCAATTTCTCTTTAGTCTTCGTGGAGGGTTGTAAGGATTATAGTTCTATGACAAGGATAGGGTCTTCTGACTAGCATGAAACAAAAGATAACTGGCAAAGAGTGTGAAGCGGAAAAACATTATTTTTGAATGTTATGAACGGTAAAATTGAAGAAGTAAAATGGAGAACTTTTAACAATTTTTAGGACTTTAGACTTTTTTTTTTTTTTTCTATTAAAGGCATGGCAACCACTGTGGGTCATTATTGCCTCAATTACTATTGTCTATCATCGTTGTAGACAATTTACTGTTATGTAAGATAGATATTTTTTTTTCAAATTTTTATAATTCATTTTATTATACAGTTATATTATTGTTACAAAAAAAAAAAACATTATTAGGACAAGAGCTCTTTTAAATTTTAATCTTTTTTTTTTCTTCTTTTTTTATTATAATTCTACTGTAAATACTTTTAATCTTCAGTCTTAAGTATACTACGATATCATTACACCATTTTTCTTTTAGCAGTTCTTAGTATATGAGTGCGTGACTTAATGTAATATATGATACCAGTCTTATTGTAAGGTTTGTTGTGTCAAGTTCCCTGTCCAAGAGACGGCCAAAGCCCCACCCCCCGATCACCGCCACGGCCACGCCCGACTGCTCTCCTTGCTATGTTGTGCGTTGTAAATAGTTTCGTAGCTCTACTGGTGAGACGCGTACAACCCCTGCCAACCAGAGTGCTCGCGTCTCTCCAGAGCCCGGGACTTAAAAGACGGTCCAGAGAGTCGGAAGTAGCCGAGGACATGCGACCACGAGAAGAGAGGACCCGACCGTACTAAATTTGTAAATTTAGTAATTTGTAAATTTGTAAATTCTAATACTGACAAATCACTAAAGGCTGTGATTTGTCAGTATTAGAATTGGCACCTAAAGATGCCACAGCTAATTATTCAGATAACTCTTGAATGTTTGAATAAGATTTGGTTATAAAAAGAATATATATGGTTTAATTCAATAGCACGGTGATAGTTAGATTTGCGTAATTAGAGATCTGTAATAAATGTAACAATAAATCATATTATTGAGTATGGTGTTAGTTTTCTATGAATTTAAATCTTATCTAGAATATTTATATTTTTTAGAAAAAGAAATAAGTTTGCTATGTGTAATGAATTATTTTTAAGTAGTTCCGTCAAATCTGTTGGTAGGTCAAGTTTGTTTCTCTCCGGTTGGAAACCTCTGCTTTCCAATTGGACTTTAGATTTTAAAAAGCGTACAACAAAGTATGTTAAGTGCTTCTTTTGTGTGTTTACTACATTCATTCTAGTTGAGTCATGAATCAAGATGGAACCCAAAATGACGTACTTATCAGAAACAGGATGTTATAGTACTTTTTAGCTGTTTGGTAATTAAAAATTAAATTTATCTTGATTTAAAAAAAAATTGAACTGAACAAACTAAAAAAAATTCACATAGCTATTAAGTATTTTTTCAGTGGGTTCGGTAAGTGTGCTTGAGCCGTGGATATCCAGCAAAACAGCCGCAAGTGGTATCCAGTCAATCAGAGGATTACATAAACGAGCGTTGACAATGGCTGAGCTCGGAGGACATCAATCAAACATGGGGCGATAAGTGGGAGCGCGGTAGCAGTAACAGTCCGGATGTTCCCGCCACGAATCACAGTTACCTCTGCTCGGGACAGGACAGTGATTTGGAGACGGTGGCCGTGCGGCTTTGACCGATCCCGTTCTACTTAACTGGCGCAGGTGATCACTCCGAGGTCTGCTCCGGAGAGCCGGGGTCCGATCTCGGGGTTTCCGCTAGAGATCTCTGCCTCAAACGGAGACTGCAGCTCTCAGGATTAGCCCCCTTCTGGGAGTCGGTCAGTTGACGGTAAGTTAATTTCGAGGGTAAACAGGATTCGACTCTGGTTACTTTACTTACTCCTTCCTGTAGAGGACGTCTAAGTCACTTATCAATGGAAGATAAGGAAATAACAGCGATTGGTTTTTAAAAAGAATTTATATTGAGTTATGGACAATTTGATATTAATACTATCTACGTGAAAGAATATCACATAGGAATTGCATAAACTAAGTAGATTTCTCATCTTTTATCGAAAAGTTCTTCATTTATCTTAGAAGTCAGAGAGAGTGTAAAACGTAAGACATCTAAATGTGTGGCAAATATATGCTTTAATGATATTTTTCAATTTTTTTTTCTTGTCAATAAGTTGTTTGTTTTCATGTTTTTTTTTTTCAAATTGGTTCTTTTTCAAATTGTTTTCATAAACTTTCAATTGTCTTACATAGCTTTCTACATTCATACTCTTGATATCACATTATATTATAATTCTCTATTATACTAATTTCAAATATTACTGTATTCTCATGACTTTATATTTCTACAGCCCTGAAGATGGCTTACAATGTAAGCCAAAACGTTGGCAGATAATCCTTCATTAAAAAAATACATTTTTTTAATTTGTGTTTTTTTGGATCTACCTCGACCGAACCCCAACTAAAATCATCTTAGAGTAAGACATCTAATTCTTTGAGGGAATGAAGAGGAGAAGCGCACGGCCTTCATTTTTAAATTCTTAAAGTATCTACCACAATAAGTATTATATCTATTTTATTAGAAATAATACTTATTATTTTGTTATTATCGGTATGCAATAATAATAAATAAATATGTTGCATAATATGAAAGGATTATTGTATATATTATGTATGAATATAAGTATTCATATATGCATAAAATCATTTTAATGTTTATATATTAATATTTTTAATTTTGGATAGCATTTAATGAAATATAAAAACAGGCATATTTATTTAACACAAATGTATATACTTAAATAAATAAACAATATATGCACAACCGTGCATACCTTCTGACATTTCATTTGATATATTTTAGTACGAAAGAATAAGAAACAGCATTTGGCGAAGTTAAGTCCAGTAAAGTACTGGAATTAAACTGAATAACAAACGACTTTCGTAAAAATGCAACTACAAAAAAATTGGTAAAACATTTTTTCAAAATTGACCATATGGCGGGATTTTTCGAACGTGCCCAGTTAGGTACATCTAATTTTAGAGAGTCAATAATATTTCCACTCCGAAAAAAATCAGAATTTAAATCAGTTTTCAAATTTTAGTGGAATTTGTTTCATTGATTTTAAATAAAATTATTCTAAAAACTACTATAATTAAATACATTAATTGAATGGTTAAATGACTTATTCACACAATTTTGTAAAGATAGTTAGTTCATTATAAGACCTAAGTAATCAAAATGTAAATGATTTACTTTTTATTTAAATACATTAAAGCTGCTTTTGACTTGTTTTTAAATATCTATTTAACGTAAAAATTGTTAACTAAAAGATTCAAGTGAATTTTTTTATGTATCCAGAAACTTTATAAGACTTAAATAGGACAGTTGTATGATATGAATATGTTTCTGACGCCATTCTTCAACAGCTGGAGTTAAACAGGGTTGTCTGCTCACAACGACACTTTTCTCTCTCAATTTAACCCTCGAAAGCCTAGAACTATTTTTTGAAAAAAATTTGCTTTTTTTTTTAAATTTTCCCATTCTTATAGTGTTACAGAAGTCGAGAAAAATAATTAAAAATTTTTATGAATAACAACAACATCACAGGAAGGTGTGACATAAATGTCACACTAGGCTTTGGAGGGTTAAATGAACTAATTAATAATAATATATTTCATTATATAATAGACGGCGATTCGTGTATAATGAACATGAATGTTTGAATACTTATGTGCAAGTAGGAAAACTTGGATAAATAAAAAATTTTGACTTGTTATAAAAAAGTTAGTGGACATTCAAAAAGAGAAAAATATTTTAGTACCATCTAAATAAACATATATAAATATATGTAACTGGGTGTGGAGCTTAAAGCATCTTTCACATTCGAACATCATTTGGCTCGAAAATTAAAAGTTGGAAAATTTACACAAAAAATTTGGAATAATTTTTTTTAGACAACAAGGGCTGTCTTTAGAATCCAATTATGTTTCGAGCGACGTCTCAAACTATAATGTTATACAGCTCAAATATGAGATAAAAAAAATTGAAAAAGTATAAAAACTTTAACAATTTTTTTAACAAAAACATCACAGCAATTTAAATTATCAGTAACGAAACCAATTAACAACACTTTATATCGTGTAAGAAATACGAAATAGAGGACTTGTTTAATTTCATAGGAGTATGACTAATTTTAGAACCGATCTGAGCTTTTATTACTATTACAAATATGTTATTTTTGCATTTTAGAAGAATATCTGTTGTTCTGTTATTTGAACGATCAATTTAACAGATCTAAACATTCCATGCTGATATAAATGTAATTAATTAACCTTGGATGTCTCTCTTAATATAAAAGCAAATGGTGTTATTATTCAAATACAGCTTTTTATAAAGATGAAAGCACAATGTTCGATATGAAAAACAAAGCTTGTCAGACATTTTTTCTTATTTTTTTTGCACAGTAGGGCAGCATATACATCTTCCCCGTGCAAGAGAAAAAAGAAAGAAATAAACACTTATATCCACATTGAGATAAATCATTGATAATCATTAAGAATAGAGATTCATGCTAGTTAATCAATCAACTTGTTGAGAACATAAATCTTTATTCTATATTCTCTTCGAGCTGAGATCATTTGTTCTATACTTTATAATAATGTTATATGAACATTACAATCAACCAATGCTGTTACACCCTTTCAGGGTAAGGAAAAAAAAAAAACAATATTTTTAACGAATAAAATAAAAAATTATCTGAAATCAACAATATTTAATTCATCACTTACAAAAGCCACATTTAAGTTAACTTTTTAATTTCTTAATTTAAAAACTAAGGAATGTATAGTAATTGATAAAAGTTGGTGATATGAATTTCTCAAGATTATGTATTTTTGAGTAACCTTACAATAAGTAAAGGAATTTATTTTAGGCACTTCAATTGTCAACAATTTTTATGTTTACGTTGATTCTGAGTCACCTTCACAAAGTTGATGTTGTATTAATTTGGTTTAATTGTGTTAGAATAAATGAAAAAGTTAGTTATTTTTAATTGAATATACACTAAAAATCTGTAAAAAAACTCCGCTTTCTCAAGCAGAGATCTTATCCTGCTGCCTTATTTTTGTCTGATTTCAGTGAATTTGACATTTCTCTTTCCAACGACACTTGGGTCATCCTGCTCAGCGCTGGCCAAAATTCGTTCAGTAATAATATTTTTTCGTATGGATACCTCCAGTCACATATAATAATTACCTCTACATGTTTTAGTCCTTCCACTTCATGTCCGCCACCATGTCGGGTTCATGTTGGACGTTAAAAAATATACACATTCCCATTTTGGAAATAAAAAAACTCATAGAATATATATATATATATATAGAAAGTATATGTAGAAAATGAAACACTCGAGGCTGTAATGTATAGTAAACAAAAACAGGTGGATTATAGAGCGCAGTGAAAACACAAAAAGAAAAAATATAAAAAAAAATTAAATTTTTCGGGGATCTCTAGCCCTTCGTCAGGGAGGAGTGAAGAGAGACTACACTCTCTATCTCACCTGTTCTTGTTTACTATATATCGCAACCTCTTCACTGATAAAGGGTGAGAAATCCCAGAAAATTTTACTCTTTGTGATTTTTTCTTTTTGTTTGTTCACTGCACTCTACATTTCACCTGTTCTGATTACTATATATATATTGTGAGTATATGTAGAAAGTTATTTATTTCACAGCTATTTCTCTAAGATATGAATTTCGTTGTTTACATGTTAGTCCAGTGAACCAAGTTATTCTATTTCCCTGGTGTAAACATCGCTTCGAATGATCTGTGATTCTTGAGAGCTGTTCAGATTTAATGCTGAGGTTGCCCCGTCTTAGAGAGGAAGCGTACGGTATGCTCTTGAAGACTCTCAGCTGGGACATGAATAAATTTGGAATAAATACAAAAGGGCGGCAGTTAACCGGCTCCTGAGGGGCCATAAATCCGAAAACAATGTACGTACCCTTGCCTAGCTTCTGCCTCTCAGATGAGGTCTCCTTCCAGTAGCTAGGACGATATGCTTACACCAGCCTAGACCGTAATTTCAAGCAATTTGGAAATAATTTGATTTTCAAAACATTTGGGGCTCCTTCAAATTATAAAAATGATTCAGAATCTATCATTAATAATATAAATATCATGATTAATTATGGACTAGGAGTGTACGATGTTACCACTCGGATCAAGTGAAAATTTCTGAAAATTTCGAAAATAATTTGAACAAGGTGTATGGAAGTTCGAATAGAGATACGAAATAAAACTGAGAAAAATATGCAAAGATATACACTTTTTTCTCCAGGGATCTCATAGTTTCTGATACACAACTGCCTCAAAATTGGGGCTCTTTCAAAATTGTAACTCTTCTTATAGGTATTAATCATTTTGACATAAAATTCAGCGTTATACTGACTCAGACAACTGAAATTTAAAAGTAAATAAGGTCAATTCATTAGTTTTCGGTTTAAGAATTTTATTATTTAACTTGATTGCATTAATTATTGAATTATAAAATTACTACAAAATTTCTTATATTTCAAGAATACTCTCTATTATATACGAAAATCTAAGTGCAATAAAAATGAACTCCAGATCGGTTGTTGTAAGAGTTTAGAGTTCGAAAATAATTAATTAAACACCAGAACAATGATTAGAAATTTGAAGTCAATGCTTTAGCGGAAACAGCTGTACAGAATTTGATGTAGTATAGAAATTTGGGTATCTTCGTTTTGAAATGTGCCTAAGAAAGGAAGTACCCAAATTTCATATTACATCAAATTCTATAGAGCTGTTTCCGCCAAAGCATTAATGTCAAATTCAGTATTGAGGTTTGCTATCACACATCGTTGGATATAATTCAGTAGTAATAATAATATATTACTTTTGAATGATAATAATTTAGGATGAAGTAAGTTTAGAAGTAATCAAAAATGAATTATAGTCAATTTTGTAATATTTTTGTTTTGATCAAATAAATAAATGTAATAGAATTAAAAATATTTTGCACTCCCTATGCATGGTCATTTTATTGCGGTATGGTTAAAAACTTGAGGTAAGATGAGGGAGTTGGGATTGAATTTATTGGCATCGCGTTTCGGTAAATGAGCTTTTAAGCGATGATTGCTCAATGATTCCTGAAATTTCTACAACGGGGAGAACGTGTTGATGGGAGTCCGGGCAGGGACAAGGCCTCCTAGGCAGTCCTGGAACGCCAAGTATGACAGCTGCGGCCTGGAGCACGACAAATACAGGTCGGACCTACCCACAGAACGACCTGTGGCTTCCTCAACTCCAAGAATAGTTGGTTATTACCTTACATCCACCATATCTAGCTACGTGATAGGCGCCACGGATGTGGCCAAGATTTCCCCGCTCAGCATTCCAAACGGATATGACTGAAATGTTAATTTTTAAATTGCTCAAGAGTGTTATTGCAATGCGTTATTTTTATAAGTTAAATGTGGAACTGTAGGATTCAGGAAGACAAGACTCACATAAAGCTAAGTTGAGCACAGCCATAGATAACTATTACAATTATATGCTTAATTAATTTTATGTGCACTACATTAGTACGATGTAAAATCTAAGAAGAGACCAGTCAAAAAAATAAATATATATACAGTATATTTTTTTGAAAATAAAAAATTTGAAGATAAAAGTATTTATATTGGTTTTTCTTACTTTAAAAATCAAACGTTGGCCGTAAGTAATAAACCTTAAAAATATTTTTTTTAAACTCAGTTCATTTAAAGAATATTATACTAGTTTAAGAACTAGGTAGTCATATTTTTTCAAAATAATTTTACTTTCATAGGCGAATTCTCTAATAAATGCAGGTGCTATGAGCTATAATAGATAATTATAATTATAATAGATTAGGCTCATCAGGCATAATTTCATGTTTCACAGATTCTCTAATATTTTGCACAGAATCGAAATTCGATTCAAAGTGAGAGTCGGGTTTTTGAAAAAAAATGAATAAGTTATTGTTATAGTTACAAAAACTTTATGATAAATAATAGGCATTAAATTGCAAATTTCTTAACATTTATATTAAATATAAAATTATCAAAAGCTTCTATTGAGCTGAATGTTCAATTTTAAGTTTCTAGAGAATATTTTATCTCTTATGATTATATTAACGAAAATTTTTTTATTGGAATTAATTTTATAAACTGTTCAACTGCAATTTTGTGATTGGATACAGTAGAGTGGGGAATTAAAGAAAGACCGATAGGAATAATCACCAATATCTTTGATATTTGAAATATATCTTAAATGTAATAATTTTCTTTTTTTTTTTTAANACTAATAAAGTTTTATTTAAAAAAAAAAAAGAAAATTATTACATTTAAGATATATTTCAAATATCAAAGATATTGGTGATTATTCCTATCGGTCTTTCTTAATGTAATAATAATAACTTTATTTTTACTAAAAGTTTGTTATGTTCTGTAAATAATACTTTCCATACTCTCTTCCCCGAATTCTGCAGAAAAAAGACAACAACAAAATAAAACATGTTTCCTCGTCCTAAACCCACTTTTAAATACTGAATTGCTATTAAATACAAGACGATATGAACATATGAAATTGTATTGAATAACTCCTTTTACTTAGCTAGAGAAAATGAATTTACAGCTCGTGCGTCACCGTTCTTATTTGTCACATATGAGGATGGAAGAGGAACGCGCCTGAGAAGTGGATTTGGTGGAGCACGTGTTTTCTTTGTTCCTGCTTTACGAGAAAAAGAAGCTGAATGGATTGTACACTAGAATATAAAATGTCGAGGAAAGAGCGTTTATGGAGAGGTAGGACTGATGCGATAGGGGTAGTTAGAATAAGAGAGAGTAAAAGAAGGGTGGTGAGGGATGGCGGTGTTGACTGGTGAAAGCCTGGTGTCAACGGTGAATGGAGAGAGGGTCGAGTTGGATTTTTCTGATATTGGATTCTGAGGCGTTGCGTTCCTCTCTTTCGCCCCATCGCGCCCTGCGCACATTTGTCCCTTTCCCTGCCATCAGCAACTTATTTCTCATCCCCTACTTATTATCAGCCACCTGCCCTCCATGCCTCATTCCGAATGAGAGAGAATACGGGGGGGAGTAAGAGAGGCCGAAAATTAAATAGTTTTGTCCCTTGGGGGCGAGGACTGCATTCCACTAGGATCCAATGAAATTTAGCATGCCCAACTAACTCATGCTTCAGACAGGGTCACATAATCATCGGAAAACAGCCCTTTGGGAATAAAGTTCATTCAGAATGTCATTACACATTAACATTAGATTCAAAAAAATATTTTTTTAATAGATGTAACTATGCTATTATGAAACAGGGCCGTATCATGGTCTTAACAAGTTACAGATTGTTTGTTTAAGGATATAGAACATACTGTATCATTAATAAACAACGTGTAAATAATAAACAAAGAATAAATATATAGAAATGTAGTCGGCAGTGAAATGAAGCTGTGTATGACATTTAGAATACCCTTAAAATATAGAGAAACAAGAAATATAGAAATACAAGTTGCACAGGCAGAGAAAATTTTACCTTTTGTGAAGCCGTTAAAATATCACCAGGAGAGATAGTAACGACCTAAACTAAATATACCTCTCTGTTGCTAATAATTTCAAATATTCTACTCCCCTTCCACAGGAATCTAGTACCTCTTTGGTCTCCAGTCCGAAAGGTTTTCATGGTCGCTCTGTCCTAAGTCACAAAGCCCTAAAAGAATTGTTATTAAAGGTTTTTCTCATAAAATATTTTAAAAATAATTCCATTAGCATAATGTCACGTTTCTATTAAGCAAATTTTGCACACGTCATTATTCGATGTTTTTAACAAGACGAAGAAGGGCGATGTTCTTTGTTAAATAAAATCGGATAAATCCGGGGGTGTATAAATTTCAAGTCCGAGTAAAAAAATTGTCTTTCATTCCAACTGGTGTAGTATTTTTTAAGAATATTGAAGCTCAATAAAGATTTGTTTATTAATGGAAGAAATATTCTAGGTGTGTCAAAAAATGATAATTTTTTACAAAGAACATATCTATATGTTTACATTGAGATCTACAAGGTAACGGATACGATAAATTTAATCTAAAATTGTTCGATACATATTTACTAATACATCTTCCGGGTTCAACTATGTCCTAGGTTTTTAGATGCCAAGCTTTCGCATATCGTGTAATGGCTGGCTTCTTCAAGGCTGAATGAGAGCGTCGCTAGGTGCAGGGGCCTTATATACCCCTCTTCGTTCGGACCTCGATCTCAGCCTGCCTTCCCATTGGCTGTTCATTTTTCCCGTGGAGTTCCCTGCTGTTCTATTGGCAGCTGCTTCACAATGGGCGTGGCCTTCTGACGTCAACTCTCTGGAACAGCTAGTCATGTTTCTAGTGCCAATAGATGCTCCATTAACTGGTTTCCTCTAAAATTTAGCAAAAGAGAGCAACTACTACCGATAGACAATTAGAGAAGCTATCGAAATAGCGAAGAATTCAAATAATATTGACAGAGAAGATGGTTATAAACTAAATTAGAACTGGAAACCCGCTTTATTTCAGAGGAAACCAGTTAGGGGAGCTCCTATTGGCTCTAGAAACGTGACTAGCTGTTCCAGAGAGTTGACGTCAGAAGGCCACGCCTATTGTGAAGCAGCTGCCAATAGAAAAGCAGGGAACTCCACGGGAAAAATGAACAGCCAATGGGAAGGCAGGCTGAGATCGAGGCCTGAACGAAGAGGGGTATATAAGGCCCCTGCACCTAGCGACGCTCTCATTCTCCATTTAGCCCTGAAGAAGCCATCACAAGATGTGCAAAAGTTTGGGACCAAGATACGGTTGAACCCGGAAGAAGTATTGGTAAATATGTCTGAGGACCATGGAAGCCTACGTGAACATTGTTCGAGACGTTCAATCATAATTGCCCCAGAGCTACGAAATCGTACTGATAATGCTGGAATTTATTCTATTGTTGGTCATTAATTATCACCTAGACAGTTCTCCAATGGGATACACACTGAGATAAAGGCTAAAAAATTTTGTAAAAAGCTGGACTGAGAGACACGCAGGAGATGCATAAATAAAACGAATTTTCTAAATTTTAGTGTAGAATTCATTTAAATCCCACATTTTTGTTCAATTACGTTATATAATGGCGCACGGAATTTTTCGAAATCCGCGACACAATACCAACTAGAATAATCCGTTTGATTTCAGACGGTTAAAGTTCGAAAATTCGAAGAGTATGCAATATTTTTTATTACTCACTAAGAAGGTACAATAACACTACAACATTATTTAGTAATTAATAATGTACTAGTGCTTGACGTCAGATGGTTAACAAGTGTAGAGAATCCTACGTGGAACCTATGTGAATAGCCGAAGGAAATCTGCTCAAGAGACGTATTTAATCGAACGTATGGGAGATGGGGCCTATCACATCCCACAACTGAAATAGTGGAAGGACAAGCTGGGTCAAAGGCGCGGTTGACTTATCCCTACTAAACTCTCTCAGATCGAAGGAGATTAAAAAGGGGGAGTAAATTCATCAGAATGAATGCAAGTGGGCAAAGAAGGAAGAAGATTAGTCGAAGATAACCCAATAAGGCCAGGAAGATGCTCCAAGGCTAAAGAAGTTAGGACCGCTTCTGGCGGATCAACTTCAAAGGATGTTCCACCTACCAGTTTAATTAATGCTATAACGAAAAAGGGAGCGACACGACCAGTGGATAAACTTTCGATAAATTGAATTAAGGAGAAGGGTAAAACAAAAACACCCCAGCATCCCACTCAATTATATTTTTAATTTAGTAAATTTCTTGTTCAAAATTCTGCTGAGCTAGGAGAATCTAATCATAAAAAAAAAAAAAAAAAAAAAAAAAAAAAAAAAAAAAAAAAAAAAAAAAAAAAAANAAACAAAAACAACTTATAATAACTGCATCATCATTGCCTTGGGCAGACTGAGTAAGTAAATTTAAATTCTAGCAGTTTTCTCTGGAGTAAATCAATCGATTCAAGTAGTTACCATGACACTAAAATTACAAAACTTTAAGTAAATCTTCACTGATTCTACATAAGATTATCAAAAATAGAAAACAAAATTGTGTATATATGTTTTTTGTCCTGTGTTCTAGCGTTCACAATTTTTTTTTATTAATAAAAGAGATAAATTCAGTATTTAAAGTTACTTTTAAAACCGTTTAATATAGTTCTTTAATAGCTAATATAGTTAGAGTTGGAGAGGGACTTAAAGTGAGACCAAATTAAAAATTGTCATGTTTAAATTCCAAGCAATCTTATTTTATAACATTTATAAGATATATTTCATCATTTTATCTTATTTAATGCGGCTATGTAAATATATTTCCTGTGTGGTGGATTTATTTCTATGTGGGTTGTCAACATTACCCATCCTGACGATATAACGTCGCCTAATTATGAAATGGATGCTTGACCTCATTTTAACATTTTTAATGAAATTATTTTTGAAAAATTGTAAATATATTGTACATATTTCATTGAAATTTAGTAGGAGTACTGACACTGGCAAGTTTCTCGATAATGGTATTTTGTAAAGTTTTTATTTGTTTATTTTTATAGAATTATTGACTTTTCATTACTTGTATTATGATTTTTGTCTAATTTTTGTACATATTTGGTATGAATTAATCATTTTTCTTTATGAGATTCTTAATTTTCACTATTTTTCTAAATTTAAGTGTAATGTACATTTTTTGTACGATAATTATTATTTATTTGAATGATACAGGGAGCTAGAAAAAAAATCTCTACCTCAGCCGGGGATCGAACCCGGGTCCCCCACTATCCGTGCGGATGCGTTAACCAACTACACCACCGAGGGAAATAAGAATAATTTCCAGTTCCCCGCACTTCACTGCACTCCGAGTCTAACCGCCAAGTATGACGAATATATCGTCTTGTACTCGGCGGAGCTAAAGAGCTACCAATTTATTAGACTGTCGTTTTGGCAAAGGTTTAATACCTGATATTCAAATCATGATAATAGTTGTCGTAATGCAATTCCACATTTCATTATTTATTTGAATTGTACAGGGAGCTTTAAATAAAAACTACCTCAGCCGGGGATCGAACCCGGGTCCCCCACTATCCGGGAAGCTACGTTAACACTAGGAATTATTCTCAGCTCTCTCGGTGGTGTAGTTGGTTAACGCACCCGCTAGGATAGTGGGGGACCCGGGTTTGTCCCCCGGCTGAGATGGAGTTTTTTTTCTAGCTCCCTGTACGATTCAAATAAATAATGAAATGTGGAATTAATTTACATTAGTTATCATCATGATTTGAATTAATTATTATTGTTCATTAACGTAGTCACATTTGCCATGTTACTCAAAAGATGGGCATAGACAACAGTGAATTACTCATTTCACTCTGAAAGCAAAAATTATGAACTTTGATGTCTCCTATTTCAATCTTAAATATATTTTATAATATGTATCTTTTTATTATATTTATCTTAATATATATCTCTATCTTCCCGTTTAGTCATTATTAATCATGAAAGAAAGCGCAATTTAGATGGTAACACTATTTTATATATTGCTCATGACAGGCTTTTATTTATCAAAGAATGCTCCCCGTGGCGGAAATTGATCCATAAGTGCCAGGCTTGAGAGATCAAAAAGAATCCTTTCGTCTAACCCAGCGTCTCTTAAATTTATCTAACATGTATTTACCATTTCATCTTCCGGGTTGGACCGAGTCAAATTGTTCTTTTTTGCCGAGCTTTCGCACAAGAATTTGAATTCGGTCCAACCCGGAAGATGAAATGGTAAATACATCTGACGACCGACGAAGCCTACGTGAACATTTATCTAACATATTATAATCCTCTTGCAAGTAATATAACACACGAAAGTTTTATTTAGACATTTTTGTTTCATTATATTTACTGAAACAAATATATTTACAATTAATTGATACCCATAAGAAACTCACCTAAAGATAAGCGGAGAAATGTTCAAATTCCTATTTTTTTTGTAACATCAGAGATTGTTACAAATAAGAAGGAGTTCAGACTATATTGCGTACTGAAGAAAAACTATGTGTGTATGTGTAATGACAATATTTAATACGATTCTGAATGGGCTGTTTTCTATTATCTGCCTTTTAAAATAGAGCATTAGAGAACCGAAGAAATCTTTCATAAGTTACAAAATGTTACTGACATAAATATAAAGTTTTATGTAATAAATGCTACTAATATATGCGTAGAAGAGAATTAGCCTGTACCGCTCCCTTTCCCTTGGGCCTAATCAAAGGGGGTATTGGAGAATCGGTTGTAGTGCGATAAGGGCAATACCCACCCTCCGTTTCTCCTCAGTTCCACTTACCCCTCCGATTAACTAGTGCTTCCTCCGGGAACTAGTTCTCCAGTTCACTAAAGTTCACTAACCCATTCCCAAGAAATCAGTGAACTCCCACAGTACCCTAACTCTCAGGGAAAAACCCCATCCGTTCCCCCCCCCCCCCAACGAGGTATTATCCCCCCGACTACAAGTGCTGATGAGACCCTTTATTCGGGGCTAATTTTCCCTGACCCGAATAGTTAATTAATTATCAGTGCTGTTCAATTATTCATTTCTTATAGATTAAATTTGTTGAAGTCAAAACAAGATTAGGATCTGAATCCTTCTCTTCACGGTAACTGCTTCAATATAATTTTTCATTAATTTGAAAATACAGCTCTTGTTTAACCTTTCCAATCCATTTAGTGTTGTAGAAACCGTTAATTGATTTCAAATATCACTTATTTGATGTCGCTGAGGTTTGCAATATTTTTTGGCAATAAGTACGAAAGAAGGAGTATCATTATAAAAAATATTGTATGTATATAAAATTCTACTTCCAGCAATGAATGTCACTGCAAAATTCACAAAGTTGCAAAAGTTAAATGAGTGTCATTCAAGTGAGACCTTTGCTGATTTTCAGGGTTTCTTCCAACGATACTAGAATAAATGGCAAAATCACAAAACGGAGTCAGTTCTTTTAATCTTAGATGATTTTATTTGGGGTTCGGTCAAGGTAGATCCAAAAACACAAATTTAAAAAATGTTAATGTAATATGTTTCATGGTCAATTAAAACTCGTGCAAAAAAAACAAAACCAAAAGTAAAATTTATAAAAATTAAAGCTTAGTGATTTTTGGTTATTAATTAAAATAATTATTTTTAAAAGTAAATTACTTCCTACGTGAATATCCAATCCTATACATCGATTTAAAATATCCATGAAAGGGGGTAGCAGTTGGTGTATAGACAAGTAAGTGTCAAATTTGACTTTGTTATTAAAAAACTTTAGGTGTATTATTAAGCAAAATAATTACAGCTACTTTAGGAGAGATGGAATCAATCATTTCGTTAGAATGACATTTTGCAAACGCATTGATGTAATTTTTATATATTGCATCAGTTATTTTCAACAGATTTTAAAATACATATTTAAAAATTACATCCTTTTTATTGAATTAAGATGACATATGGAATTTGTAAAAAGGGATATGATTAGTGTTGTGATGAAGGAGAAAATGAAATGGAAGGACTAATTTTGTAAACAAATATATTCTAAAATGAGACGTTTATAAGAAACCTGATTGACTAGAAGTTGAGTGAGGTGGGGAGTGGAGAGGTGGATTTGGATTGGACCTAAAAGAAAGCGATGGCTGGTAGACCCTAAATTAATGATGCTGGGATTTAACTACCGACCACTTTTGAGTGCTTCCTTTACCAGCACAGTACATTTGCCTAACACTGATTTCTTTGCCGGTCCAAATTACCTCAAACTTTTTTTTAGAGAATGGAACGCGGCACTGATAACAAAATATATATTAACTCGACATTTTTCTGACTATTCCAAAGAGATTAAAAATAATGTATACTAAAACAAGCTCTCTTGAAATCGCCCTAGCAGCTGGGATATATTCATGCTACTTAACCTAAATAATTTCTACAAACTTTTCCTCCTGGTATTGCTCCCTTTCAAGAAGGCCGCTCTCCCTTTAGATCTACCGCCTAACGTCCCTTCATCAGTTTATCTTAAGCTTCCAATTTCTAATCCTTATCTCTTAGTTAAGTTTATGCAAATCATGAATTTTTTTTTTCCATACATGCAAATCATGTATGTTTTCTTACAACAGCCCTGAAGATGGCTTACATTGTAAGTTACATTCATAAATTTCTTCCTAAACAAGCGTTTATCTTTATACCTTGACATAACAAAAACGTTAGGATATTAAAAATATTTATTTGTTTATGGTTTAATATCCCACGTAAATTTTAAACAACTAATGAGAGGGAGAAGAATAAAAAATACTTCCTGGATGGGACAGATACATTTTTTATTGTATTCCCTCTCATTAATTGTTAGGATATTATATTTTCCTCTTATTATGATCTATAACATTTTTGTAACACAAGTAATAACCAAGGTATTACTATTAAAATTTTTAGACTTCT
This sequence comes from Oncopeltus fasciatus, assembly GCA_000696205.2. NCBI lineage: Eukaryota > Metazoa > Arthropoda > Insecta > Hemiptera > Lygaeidae > Oncopeltus > Oncopeltus fasciatus. Next base: position 140,228 of record KZ808719.1, read on the forward strand.
TCTAATGTTTCTCGTAAGATTTTTAGAAATATGATTTTTAAGGATTTATAATGAAAAGCCTACGTAGGCCCCCTCAACTTTTTAAATAACTTTTTTAAATTTCTAGATGTGCATTTTTCTTAAATTTTATTATATAATTGTATATTGTTTAAATATTGTTAAATCAAATTTTATACCAACCTTGCTTGATACATTTTTTTTTTTCGTAACGCTAATAATATTGGAGATATTGATATTCCAAATTTTGGTGTTCCTTTCTAATCCCACCTCCCCAACTAATTTAGACCATTAACGAATATACCCAATAGTTAAGATTTTAGAATAGGCCAGGGAGTGTGGTACAGAATGGTATGCTTTGTGGTTATTAACTATGAGATTATGGGGTTTTATAAATCTATTATTTTTGTTATCTTCGTTTCTATACAATTTTACTAAAATATTTCAAACTAAAACTAAAATATGTATAAAATGAAATAGGTATAAAAACTAATGTTTTAGTACCAGTCAATAACATATTTATGATTTAATAGTTTTTTAATCTAGGCTTAATTTACTAATTTAATAGCCAGGCTTAAGTGGTCCTTTTACGTTCATCGGCTTCTTTTTACAAATAAGCCGTATCTTATTTTCGTCCAAATTTAATGGAACATAAGAATTTTGCTCAGTTAACACAGCTCCAGTGCTAGAGACTGTTTAAACTACTGACTAATGTGGAAAGATTTAACTGATAGGCAATAAATACACATTAGAAAATAAATATAAATATTTTTAAACAGCTTTCTTTTAAAAACTTAAAATAGCTATGTAATTATACCTAATATGTAAAGTTCAATCTATCAACAAACTAAAATATATTAATCCAAAATCATGAAAAAAGTTTAAAAATATGGAGTCCTCTAATCATCACCAAAATGTTATTTTAGTTTTTTTATCATTAAAAATCATTTTACACATCTGAAATGAAAAATGTAGAAAACCTTTAAATTTTTTTCATTTTCACACCAATGTTCTCTATTAACTAATTAAACAAAAATTTTAGAGTAAGCTACGGGAGTTGTATTATTCAGCTTGTGGAAATCATTTTGAAAGTTTTCTTTTGGTCAAAATTTGCTCTAACAAGACAAAGAGTGTTTGATATTATCCCTGTGTGGATGTAGAGCAGTATGGTTGGGGTATACGCCGTACAGCACATATTGGAAGGTCCAGAACGGGCAGGTGCTGTGATAAGGGGCATGATTGATTAGCGAGTACTGTCAAGTTAGTGATTAGTGGAGGAATGGGGCTTATCTACTTCACTCTGTTCCTAATAGTGAAGGGAATTCTCCAAGCAGGCACCAACAACTCAGTTCCTAAAAGGATCGGATTAAGAGGGATGAGAAGGGATGAAGATTGCCATATAAAGGGGGTGAAAAAAACAGAACAAAAGGCCTTAACGCCTCATTCAAGTTACCTGTACCGCAAAGGGCTTGTCTTACGTATTATTTTAGAACATGCAAAATACCACTGCTGTATTAAATTTAATGGGAGAGAAGAACAATAAAGAAGAAAAATAAAATTCACTGAGCCTAAGGCGTGAGGAAACATTCAAATCTCCTAGTTACTTTCTTAAATATTTAACGTATATTGATTCTCTCATGAGAATGATTTATGGTAAAGAATTAAATTTTACACACATTATTAATGCATTGACTAGTCTAAAAATATGACATTAACAAATATAATAAAAGCTAAGAGTACTAAAGACGACTATATTACTCTTCGACTGACTGGTTACAGAGAGCGAGGTTATAACTTTAATAGTTAAATTTTAAAATATCTCTCTTAAAGTGGATTGGTCTTGATACTATTCTAGAACATAAAATTTCACTTTTTACCTAGAAATAAAAATATAATGAGCGACAAATAAAAGTTGAAAATAAAAGCCCGTCATTATGTCAAAATACCAAAGCCAGTCTGAGAACAGCATGGGGAGAAGTGCCCTTCTTATTTGTCTAGTTGGTGACCGTGACCAATGAGCTAAGTCCTTTCAGATTTTTCTTAATCACTTACTGATTAAAAATAGCATATATATTGAATATGTTTTGGAACAGGTTATGAAAAAAT
>KZ808720.1:22165-34642 GCA_000696205.2 Oncopeltus fasciatus
TATTATTATTTAATAAGAAATTATTTAATGCGTTGTTTCCAAAAGTCGAAAAATAAACGTGGATTCACTTCTTAAAGTAGACACAAATTAGACATTAGATCATAATTGTCAGACTAAGAAATTCTTGAAGTTTCTGCAATCCCTTACTTAAATATTTCTTTTATTTATCGCCTGATTAGAACTTTTACACAGTAAGAGTTTAGAGGAATGATTACGCCCTAAGCTACAGTTATAAACAATATATGTCTCAATTAATTTACAGGAGCTGACATATGATTGTAGTCAAACATGTAAATTTGTTTAAGCATATGCTCGAAAACATGTAATAATGAAGGCCTTAAAAATGTATTTGATCAGAGACATAAATAAACACAACTTTCAATAAGTTCAGTTTTTGTATTACAATATATTATATCCCCGTGTTAAATTTTAAAATATTATTAATACATTTAATTCAAATTACATGGCCAAAAGACAGTCATCTTTGGTAAAAACATTCGAGTAAAGTTGCAAAATATTGTTTTTTCGACATGTTCCATCTCGTAAGTAATGGAGAGAAATCATCTAGCCTCTTCTTATATTAAGAATTAATGAATATTTATTTTTATTTATAAATATATAAATATGTGTGCATATAAAATAGGTCACCCTGGCTGACATGTTAAATAGCAAAATAATTTTTTTTTTCAATTTACTTTATTATCGGAGGCCCAAAAACATATTCATTTGATATTTTAAAAAATGGGAGTGGAGTCGATNGCCCAATCCCTGTCGTCGGACTCCAATCCTCCCCGACTAAAATGGAGATTGCTTCGCGACCTCCTGGGCCTTAATGCTTAATCTTATTAGGAGTGGGGTCGATGAGCCCCTTCCCCCTGCACAGTATTGACCATTTATTTGTTTTATTTTTATAGTTATGTATATTTAAAAAAAATGTATTTATTGTATCCGTCATCAAATTAAATAACAGAATGTAATAAATAAATATTTACTTATTTAAAAAAAAGATATAAAACCAATTGTAAATATTATCTTAACTCCTCTAAAATAAATACGTGCCCCATAACTGATTCCAGCGCCAATCCTGAAGAAGTGAGTTTAAAAATTTGTAATTCCAAAAAGCCTACACACCGAAATAGGGTTCTTCTTTTAGAAATAAGATGGCCAGCCCAAAATTTCTATAAACTTTCTTAAATAATTTCCTGTATATGAAATTTTTGTAAAAATATTAAAGAATAAAAATGTTACAAAATTATGTGAGAGACTCCTTCTCTACTTGAGCGTATCTTTTCTTGATCCTTGCAGCTAACGAGTTTATCAATCTAGATATTTCAATGTTTTTATTCTATAAATATACACATTCATTAGAGTATAGAATAGTGAATAGCATGTAGGAATTTCATATCAATTACTTATTTTATTACTAATTTTAATCACTGTGCTATCAGCTATCAGTGATTATCTTATCTCAAAGAAATATTCTATCAATAGGTGGTGATAACGAGCTGGAACAAAGTGGTGTAATACATAATCTTCGAAGAATTAGCTTTCATTTTTCAAATAAAGTATATCCTAAAATTTGTGTAAACTGCACACAATCCCTTTCTAGTGAATTTAATTAATTTAAATTTCATTGTATTAAAGTTTGTTGCTAAGTGATCGTTATTATGATATATATAATATATATGGATATCTCTCTGATCTTCCCAAAAGAATATAATGATGAGCAGCATAATATTTCTTAAGACTGATTCTATACCATGAATTTATTGGTTTTGCAAGAAAATTTGCTATGCTGCTTTTCTTGTAAAAGACAAAATTGGATCGATAAAAGCAAAATGGGACCATTAAGTTTAACTTTTAGTTTGTTGCTTTTAACAGTCGACGACAACAATATTTACTTTATTACTTTAAAGCAATGAAATGCAACATGAAGCTACTGATTAATAAATTGAGCATTCAGTTTATGGGTAAAATGAAAGGAAACATATATTATGTATATCATATTATCGTGGAAACCACAGTGTCTTCTTAATATATATTTGTGTGTGTTGACACACTATTATATAAACGATCGGCTGATGATTATTTGGATATATGCATATATTGGTAGTTTCTTATCTGTCGCTGAATAGAGTCACTTCTCGACTGACACCTGATAAAAACCGTCAACAAAGCTTTTTGTGCTAAAAAAATTGTATAAGGTAAAACAAAGGAAGAAACAATAGCTGGGATAATGATACCCCCCAAAATAGTGCCCTCTATGTCTATTGTTATAAAAAGTAGTTTTATTACTTAAACAATTCTATCAGTTATTATTTTAAACTATAGAATATTATAGAGACACAGAAATAATAAACACATTAAATAATTTNGAAAGGGGGTTAATAAGGAATTGACACCTGATTAAAAATGTTTTGAAATCACAAATACACTAATTTTCAATGAAACGCTACACCATTAAAATTTAATATATCAATCAAAAGGAAGGAGACATTGCTGGAATGCTCATCTAACATTTGGAAAAGACTCCTTCTTTGTTTGCTTTGATATTACACATTAACTATGTTATTTCGTTTTTGTAATAAATATATTGATAAATAGAAATAGTTCAAAATTGTTTTCAATAAACTAATACATTATTTTGGGTAGCACGGGCCTTCTTTGAAACACAAAATAAACTTGGTTTATTTGATGGGCATTTGAATTGTTATTATATGGAACAATGATTGAATTTTATTTATTAATGGAGTGTTTTAACATTAATTAACAATCACAATTTTATTTAGCGGGAAAATAATGATCTGGAAAACAGTAAAATTACGTGTTTTTTTTTGTTTGTTTTTTAAATATAAGTAACATATAAATTTGTGATGAATAAATTTTAAATAAAACTCACCAAGGAGCAACGAATAAGAAAGTGTCACGAAGAAGCACTGGATAAATGTTACACAAACTGGAAAAAGTATTTTTGGATGTAGGTATCTCTTTGGAGTGAAATAATTGTTAAGTTCGATGGAGTGAAATAGTGGCCGGACGAGATCGGACGAAGATTTACGAAGTGGCGCGAGAGTGGGAGGCTCGCCTTCGGCCGGAGACCGGTAAACAAACTGAGCCCCGTCTTGAAATACCCCACCTGCATGACTGCGCTCCACTGGCCGCCCACCCAACTAGCCTCGCCCTGTCGATAGTTGTGTGGAGCTGCGAGTGAGAGCGGGAACAACGCTAAACAGTCGCTAAACAGCACTTGACACCAGTAACTTATGTTGAGCAGCCGTCCGAGAAGTACTCTTTCAGTAACACACCTGGAATGGCTAACACTTCACTAACAATCGTCTATATATGTATGCTAAATAGTCGCTCGAGCACTTGTACGTCAGTAACCAGTGATAAGCAGTTGCCTATCAACCAACAACTTCTCCATCAATAACTAACGCTAAGCAATAGTCTTCACTAACTGCTACAGTCGTTCGAAAACTACTTCATCATTAGTTCACGTTTTACTAACGTCCGAACGCAACACCATTACTAGCCACGATAAACAGCACTTGACATCAGTAACTTATGTTAAGTAGCCGTCCGAGAAGTACTCTTTCAGTAACACACCTGGAACGGCTAACACTCCACTAACGCGAGCAGAACAATCGTCTATATATGTATGCTAAACAGTCGTTCCAGCACTTGTACGTCAGTAACCAGTGATAAGCAGTTGCCTATCAACCAACAACTTCTCCAAGAATAACCAACGCTAAGCAATAGTCTTCATTAACTACTACAGTCGTTCGAAAACTACTTCATGATTAATTCACGTTTTACTAACGTCCAAACGCAACACCATTACTAGCCACGCTAAACAGTCATTCGACAGCACTTGATATCAGTATCTCACAATAAGCAGTCGTCTCAGAACTACTGTGTCACTGACTTAAACCCCATTATAAAATAAATAAATAAACTCTGGAAACGTCTCTCGTTTAACCAGCTGTTCTTCTGAAATTTTACGCCTTTAGCGGTGTAATGTATCCATTTTTACAGCACTCACGGATGTCAATGCCAACTTAAAGAAATTCTCCTTTCCACGCAATGTGATTGTTATCACCTGTGTATCACATCCACTAATTCTGGAAATTGTATATGAGTAATTATTGCAATTTTTCTTCAAAATATTTTACTTTTAAAATACGTAATAAATACTCAAACTTTACATCCCATATCTTCAAGAACTTTCTTAATGAAATGAAAAATCTCATCACGGTTCAAGACAATATTTACAGTAATACTAACTTGAGAACAGGTGAAAAGTGTGTTAGAAATGCTGTTATACACATAACGGCTAACGCCATCATAGTCGGAAAATATTGTGAAGATGAATAAGAAAATTTTAATTCTCATAAATCAACGTTATTATTAGTGCTAGGAGAAAGAAAATTGGTATATTATCAGTGGTAAAATAAAAACTGACCATGGGACTGTTATTCTGACAACTTTAAAACATTTACCGTTTCTTTTTTCGGTTGGACCGTGTCAAGTTGTTGATAGTTGCCGATCTTTCGCACATCATGTGATGGCTTCTTCAGGGCTGAATAGAGAATGAGAGCTGTTTTTTAAATCCAGGTGGTATATAAATACCATGTTTAATACACCAGGGGGTGTATAAATCCGGCGCGGTCAGTTCCTTGGGCGAAGCCTGCCTTCCCATTGGTTGATACTGCGGCTGGTCTCTGGAGTAATCAGGTAGCTGGTCACTGATTGGCTGGATCCTCTTGTCAACTAGTGCTGGTTTCCAGTTCTTGCTGAGTCTGTATCCGTCTTCCCTGTTGATATTTTTCGAATTCTTCGTTATTTCGATGGCTTCTCTGATGGTCCGTCGATAGTAGTTGCTTTCCCGGGCCAGTATTGAAGCGTCTTCGAATTTTATGTGGTGGCTGGTGTTGGCGAAGTGTTCTGCTAGAGCTGATCTCTCCGTGCGTCCGTGTTTGATGTCTGCGATGTGTTTTTTGAGGCGTGTGTCTATCGTCCTTCCGCTTTCACCGATGTAAGAAGTTCCGCAGAAGCAGGGAATCTTGTAAATTCCTGGAGTCCGAAGTCCAAGTTTATCCTTAGGTTTTGGAAGGATAATATAAGGATGCATAATTTACTTATGCTCAGTGATTCACCTTCTCGCTAGCAAAATTTTTTTTTACCCGGGGTGGAGTCTTCCCCTGAGTTTTTGCCGAAAAAAAATCCCTGAACAACACATGAACCAATAGAGAGAAGGAGAAATGTAGTATATTAACAATGACTTGTCTAAATAGGTGTCTTAGATCCTAAAAAAGTTTATAGACCATTTTAGATATCAATTTTTTTTTTTTACAATGATGTACTATTATATTTTTTAAGAAAAAACTTGTGAAATGTGAGTATTGAACCTAAGACCTTTGACAAAGATGTACAATGAAATCAAAATGAGGCATCGTAATGTCTCACTTCGTTAAGTTTTCAAAATATTTTATGAAACGCAATTTTGCAGCTCTAATGCTGTAAAAACGTTTATTGAATAATATAATAATAATAATTACCCAAAGAAAAAAAAACTACTAAGATTGAGACTTATTGGTTTGATAAAATTTTCTTGTTAAAATATTTTAATCATGTTCACGTAGGCTTCGTCGGTCGTCAGATGTAATTACCATTTCATCTTCCGGGTTGGACCGAGTCAAATTATTCTTATTTGCCGAGCTTTCGCACATCATGTGATGGCTTCTTCAGGGCTGAAAAGAGAATGAGAGTTGTGAGAAAGTAGGTCGATTGGAGACTTAACTTGGCCAGACTAAATTCTTCTTCCGTGAGGAGGTTTTTCATCAGGTTCAGAGTTTCTTTAACGGGGACCTTGGTGAAGAGGGACTTTACGTCGAAGCTAACGAGGATGTCATGTACTTCGATTCTGATGTCTTGAAGAATGTTGACGAAGTGTTTGGAGTTTCTAATATGGTGTTTAGTGTTACCGACGTGAGGCTTCAGTTCCTTTGCGATGTATTTCGCTACGTAGTATGTTGGTGAGCCGATAGTCGAGACGATGGGCCTCATGGGTATGCCTTCTTTGTGTATTTTTGGCAATTTTCACAACTCTCATTCTCTTTTCAGCCCTGAAGAAGCCATCACATGATGTGCGAAAGCTCGGCAAATAAGAACAATTTTACTCGGTCCATCCCGGAAGATGAAATGGCAATTACATATTTTAATCATTTCAAATTTTTATTTGTTATTTTATTAAAAACTTTTTTCTTCCAATCAATTGAATCAAATCAAATTTTGAGTCATATTGAGTTTTATTACAGTTAATTAAATTAATTCAGTGTAGAGAAAGATTTAAAATTTACATATTTTATACTGTCATTATGATATGGGCGGCGGGGATTTTAAATTCCTCTAAATTATATTCAATTAAATTTATCGATCTGAGCGTTTTAATATACAAAATATTATGATAATAAAGTTATTGGATTATAAGATTATGACTAATATGATTGTGTTACGTTTAGTATTGTCTATGGTTATTGGATAGTTTGTTGAATGATATTTACGCGACATAGTTCGTGAATAACTTGATTTTCTTTAAGAATATGAAGTAAAATGAGGCTTTTTAAAATTAATCCATATATAGTAAAATATGTATGGTATTTAGTGGAAGAAAAATAAAAGAGAGATGAGAAATTAATTAAATTTAAACTTTGATATATTTATTCTTAGCAATGATTTAAAATTATGTTAAGCTATTAGAATAGCGTATGTGTTCGGAAAATGATTTTTTCCTACATTTTCCATTTGGCTATTATTATTGCAATAATTCTAAAAACACATAGCGAATTTATTTAAGTTCAGAAATAAAAATACGAACCACTGGAGTCAGAAATACCTTCCATGATGGGAATCCTTGGCTTGATAAGCCTCTCAAGATCTGACGCACAAATATAAATCATTCTTCAGTTTGATATCAGTTCATCGCTCTCGAAACTGAGGGAAAGAATAGAAAAAGTCATTCATTTTGTAAGGCTCGGAGATATATTCGCTTTTGTGGAGGTCCCTTCGAAGGAAATCAAGAAGTTTGAGTGTGCGTCACGACCAAGGGGGAAAAAAAATCAGGGCCTTCACAGATCTCACTTTCACTTTCTTTGTATCTCTGTCTCAACCATCAAAATTCATTCACAGGAGGATAAAAAAAATGGGTGAAAAAAACATAAACAAATGAACTTTTTGGGTACACTATCACTAGTTTATAAGGCCCTAAAAAGTCACAACTGTTAACCAACTGACAATTTGTACCAACGTGAAGTACAGAAATCTGAGGTGCAGTCAAAATTTTCTTATTCTAAGGAATTCAATTATTTCAATCCAAAATCTTCAGAACAATCCCAAACTCTCTCTATTTTTTGTCAAAATTCAACTTCTATTCATTTTCGAACTTTTTTTTTTTTCCACGGGGATCTGCCAAACCAAACTCATCTGTTTTCAAAGCCCTGTTGTCAAAGTTTAAACTAAATAATCTTTGTTCATGACTAAAACGAAGATGGTTTTGTGAAATCCAGATATTCTAATGTAGGATAAGCCTTCATGTAACCAGTGCCAAAACTGTTAACTATTTTGTGATGTAAGTATTACTTAGCCCAACATTTTGACTTACTTTCTTAGTGATCAACCTTTTCTCCTCGCAAAATATTTTCAAGGCAGTGATGGTTACTTCTTAGATTTTTGAGAAGCAGAAATCCATGTACTTATAAAAATACGCAGGATTTAACATATCATATTGACGTAATAACGAAGGATAGGTTACAGGCGCCAGTTACACTAAGATACTCCCTCTTAAATAGTTGTGCATTGTCATTAGGCGCTCATTTCTAAACAACATTTATTATTTATCGATTATTTATCTGTATTCAAATGATAAGACGTTTTAAATGAAATAAAAATTTATAAAAACTTGTGCCAAATTGTAATAAAAAATTCTGCTACAAGTTTAATTAATTACATATCACATATCAGTGACAAAGTAATTCTGAAAGTCTTATAAATAAAAGTAAATAAATTTTAAAATATATTAATTGAGGAAGAGCTACCTGTAACTTCTAAACAGAAAGTAAAGTAAAGAGCGAATATCATTCAAGAACACTTTCAGTGTCAAACCGTCTTCAAGTGCCATATAAAACTATTTATTGTTATTTATTATCTATTTACATTCATATAACATTAACTTGTTATCACGTAATTAGTAAAACAGTATTCATCTTATAATGATATTACATAAAAGTTACAACTACATACGTCAAACTTAAATAACATCATTTTTAAATCTATTTCTACTATATTCTACTGTATAAATAAGAGTAGATTGCAGAATTCCTACAATGGTGGATCAACATCAATCTATTGGCTTTATAGATAAATTTAACTTTTTAGTGTAGCCTATCAGAATGGTCTGTTTACATTCATGATATGTATTTACAGTTTCTTCTTCCTGGTTGGACCGTGTCAAGTTGTTGATAGTTGCCGAGCTTTCGTACATCCTGTGATGGCTTCTTCAGGGCTAAATAGAGAATGAGAATGAACTTGTCACGGTTCCACCCGGAAGAAGAAACTGTAAATACATCTGACGACCGTGGAAGCCTACGTGAACATTCATGATATGTGTCATTTGAAACAGGTTTTACAGCTATTGAAATGTATTTTTTCCCCTAAGATCCTCAATTTCGAAAGAGAAAAGTCTGTCAGGAGTTTCATGTTTCATTAAATTTATAAGATATAAATAAGGGTAAATGAGGAAATTGATCTGGAGAGATCAATGAGCGGAAAATGTCAGACTACTAGGCTTCTTTCAATTAATATTAGCCTCCCTTTTAACCAGTTAGGGTCGCAGGAGAAAGGGCTATCTACAAGTTTTCTTTCCATTCTAAACACCCATGGCTCTGGGCAAGCTTTTATTTAATGATAAATGAAAGCTTGCCCTGGGAGCAAGCAGCAGGATTTTACCCAAAGCGCCAATTACCCATTGGGGTAGCGAGACAAGATCTGATCCCATGAGCTACCCCTGTGGCTCCCTACTAAGCATTGCTGTAGTTTCGGCTAGAGGGATGAGTAGAAGAGATGCATAGTTATGTTATTTTTAGTTAAACATAAACATTTGACACGAAACTTCATATAAGCTGAATGTATGTAATTTTGCTTCACCATTTCAAAATTGTGGACAGATATATATATACACACACCACTATAAGGTTAGAGAAGACAAATTAAATTTTTTTAAAGTTCTGTCATAAGACCAAACTGAATAACTTCAGTATTATTAAATTATTATTCACTAGAACCTGAATTACAGCTTTCTTCTTTAAAAAATATTGCATTATACTTTTGCTATGTAAATAGTAAAATAAAATGCAATTTTTTTTTGTAGGAGGTATAATTCAAAATTCATATTGCATTATATTTTTGCTATTTATATAGCAAAATATAATTCAATATTTTTGTTTAATGAAAGCTACAACAAAGGGAAGGTTGTAATGTGGGTATATCCAATGGTTCTTTGTCTTCAAAGCTGATAAATTAATGTTGAACCATCGTTGAGCTGGTTTGGATATTAAAAATACTTTGGAAGAATTCTATATATAATAACTATAATAAAGAAAGAAAATTCAAATTGTACCCTCTAAATTAGAGGCATATCAATGGGTAAATGAAGTCTTACTTTGCTTTCAAAATATTTATAATAGCCTATGAGGCCATTCGATGTCAAGATACTTGCTTATTTTAGCAATTTGAGGAATAATTTGACAAGATGTTTAGTGTTGTTGCTGGAAGTATCATGAGTTCTGACAAAAAGAGTCTGGAAGATAATGCTTTTGACATAGAAAGGCCTCGAATAAAACAGTTTTCAAACTAGAGAAATACCTCTTTGTAAGTGGTACAACAGAAAATGGAGGAAAAATATAACTTTTGTTGCTATAAAAGAAAAAAATATTTATTTCATAAAATTAATCAATGACAAGTACTACATTTTCTTTTCCTATTTTCATTCATGAAACCTCATATTGGTTTTCTGATTACGTTTCATAGAGGAAAAAAACATTGAATATATATTTAGTATGATCTCTAGATACAATATCTACGGTACATATGGTATAATAAAGTTAATAAAGTGCATAAGCATTACATAAATTATATAGAAAGTAATATGAAGAACAAATATTAACTATATAACATCAATATAAATATTTGAAAAAAACTATGCTACAACAAAAAAATATGTTTTGATTATTAATACTTATTTGTATCTTCAGTTTATTCGCTACATAACTGTCGGTAAACCAATAAACAAACAAATTTTAAAAGTTAAGTTAGTAAAAGTTAATAATAAAAGAAGCTACAATATGATAACATCTAAAAAATATATGTTTACTTTACACTATCTACAAATGATTTATATAAATTTTATCTATTTTTAAACTACTTTATAAGAATAATGAATTTTTTTCATGCGTAATTAATTATTGATATATAAATGTAAGTAATATATATATGCATAAAAGATAAGTAATTATATCTTTATCTATAGAAATAAAATTGTGGTTTATCTAAGGGTGAATGTCATATATAGCGTAAGGGGTGTGTGAGATAAAGTTTTATTTTTGTACCCTGAACAGTTTCATTATTCCGTCCAGTTGAGATATGGAGGAAATGGAAGATGCGCCCTAAAAAAGAAGAAGAGAACATATTCAAGTATTAAAGTCATTTAATTTTAATATTTCAATCTTCTGGACGAAAGAAAAAATGTAAAGGGGCTACTAATGTATGGGGCTCTGGCTAATGTGACTAAAGGGTAAATTGGGGTGGGCTTCATTGTAGGTATGGGTATTTCTAGGGGGTAAAACATTCGATTACTTTGGGGTGAGAAATGTACGAGGTGGTGAGGGGGTGGGGGGGTTCCTTTTCTCTGCAATACTAATTACATACAATTATAAAGCTTTCTAATGGAAAGAGTTTCAAAATTTTTGCAGCGTGATTGTGTATTTTTATTTTTTAAATTTTATTTTATATTTTATGTAACACAATATAATATTACTACTTCACTTAATTTTTATTAAAATAAATTTCAAGTAGTAAGGATCACATAAGAAAGAATAATGTTGTGTGTTGTATAGACGCTCTGGCGTCAGAAATTTTTTTCTTTTACAAGCCGTTGAGATAGTAAATGGCTGAAATCCACTGATTTCATGCATCACCACTGTGGGAGAGAGTCTTAAGCGGGAGACCAAAAAAAAAAAGTGTAATATCTGCGTTGATATTAGCGTTAAGAAAAAAAATTTAGATACAAAAAAGGTGTAAAATGTAACTTTTACCCGAAGGAATCTCAAAAAAATACTTTTCAAACTCTTGAAAAAGGAAAACGTTTTAGAAATTTATAACTAATTACATCATGAAATTAACTAATTATATTCATTCTCATAAAGATATTATTTACTTTGAGGTTTTATTGTTTTATATAGTTATAATTGAAAATGAAGATACCTGAAAAATTTAAAATCTTTAAATTAGGGGACAAAGTAAATTTTGTTTGGCATATACTCAGATTTTATTAATTAATTGTACAATTTTCTTTACTAGTATTTGTAAGTTAATTTACTTGTGTGCATTATTTGGGATAATGAATCCTTAAGATTTTGAAACACTTAAAAACTCAAATAATAGTTATCTTGAAAATGAATACACTTAATTTGACAAGTACAATTGAATTACTTTGTGTGTATAAAAATTAGATGTATTCTTCAAACCCAATAAACACAGCCAATAATTTTATAATAATTAACTTCCGTCTTATGATATATTTTTCATATAAAAATAGAATAATGATTCAATTTGAAAAAATGTAATTTTCCTAACATGAACGTTTAAAAAAATGTAGAGGTTCTTTTTTGTAGTGTACCTAGTTTTCAACCAAATTTTGTATATATCTTCAAGTGGAGAAATTTGTCCGTAGAGATTATTTGTAGATGTTTTTATAGGGGTTCGGACAAGGTAGATCCAAGAAATACAATTTAAAAAATGTGCATTTTTTAATTATCTGCCGACGTTTCGGCTTACATTGTAAGCCATCTTCAGGGCTATCATGAATGCGAGAGGGAACGTCGTGTCACCTGGATCACATGTTCATGACCAAGTGATCAGATCAGATTACTCAGATGACTTCCCTGTGAAAGCGGGTGTTCTACAGGGTAATGTGCTTGGGCTTTTTATCCTTAATACTTTAGACATCCTTGCCCATTGTAATTCCCTCCTGGCTCTTTTTGCGGATTACAAAGCGTCAAAATATTAAGATTTTAAATTTTGATCTCCCCTCAAACCCCTCCTCCCCGAAACTATTTTCCTCCTCCCCGAGCTTATCCAACGATCTAAAATAAATAAATAAAATAATAAAAAAGCTCGAATACATATCATTCAAGAACACTTTCA
>KZ808720.1:46314-56955 GCA_000696205.2 Oncopeltus fasciatus
AAAATTTTATGTAGTATGCCCCTCAAAAATTCATTTATTCAAAAAGGCCAGCTGCCTTATTAAACTTCGAATAACTACATCATTTATGTTCAGAACAACACTTGTCACATGTTGACGAGGGAAATAATATATACATGGTGAATAGGGGATCAAATGTCCTTGGAAAATACCTAATACTCAAAAATTGGAATTGAGAGAAGCCTGTAGAGTACATGGGGCTGTAGGTTTCCTCCTTTTTTGTTAAAATATATGTGAATTATAACAATCATTATATTATTCTAAGAATTATAAATCAATAATATTGGCTTGCTAGCCTAATCTTCCTCATTACTTAACTACGGTCCTATTGACCATAAATCGATTGATTTCGATTTAATCTTGAAATTCGCTAAGGTGGTGTTGGTGATGGTGAGAGTTGTTCAGACCACATGCTGCCTTGCTGTGAGTGGGGTTCAGTACTGTGGTAGTGGTGGGGGGTGGGGGGTGATGGGAAAGGGGGCAGGGGGGGATTCAATTCAATCCATGCTCTCTGGTGTTGGGAGGTTCTCGTGCTGGTTATATATCGGAGTAGGGGAGAGAGAGAGAGAGAGAGAGAGGTTATTTAGTTTACAGGAGTTGTTGGCGTCTGCGGCTGGCTGAGTCCACCGCCGGTCGGCTCTAGCGCCATACGGGCTGTGCGAACGCTCTGACCTGCTCCCATCCCGGCCCTAGACTGGGCGTGGCTCTCTCCGCAGCATCCCCCCACCACCTCTCATATTGAATTTAACCCCCTCTCCCCACCCTTCCCCTCATCCCTCTGCCCCTCCGGCCCAGCTGTGGCGTCAAAGAGGGGGGTAGGTATAATGAAAGTTAGGGCTCGATCATCTGACACCGATTGATCTCCTCACACTCTCACACACGCAAGCCCCCACCCCAACATTACTGCCTCTCGTGATCGGTCAATCTCACACTATCGAGGTCTACCTTTTCAAATACTTTCCTACGGGACCTACCAAAATTGAGAAGAGCTAAAAATATCTTTATAATTTTACTTCTCTACTTATCAAACATTCCTTATAAATTTGTTACTTCTTTCGTCTACAGCCAAAACCCCCTTCGTGCTGAAGTATTTTTGCTTAAGAATTTACTAAAATTTTTGATAACCAATCCGATTTTTTATATTGATTGTCTCATGTTGCTCATCAAGAAACAATTTTACGCGCTTAATACTATCTTGTAGGTTCCTACTGTATGGTCCTTCGCAAAATTAAATGGATTTGGGTATCACACTTTTCTAATAAATAAGAAATAATACATTAAAAAATTTTACAAAGAAAAGATAAATACATTTTACAAACTTTTTGTACAGTTTGTTCCCTCCGTAGGTTTTCTGTAGCGACATTACTACAGTGCAAACTCTGGGGTTGAACTTTTATAATGTTCAGTACTATGCTGAAGAAATAAGTCAGGGTTTCGGCCAGGATCAGAAAAATTAAATACTCCAAAATTGTTGGGGAATTATTTTGTATTATTGCCAACGTTTCGACTTAACTTGTGAGTCATCTTCAGGGCTATACAATACATACTATTGCACATATAGAATTATGGATTGGAATGAATAGACAGAGATTAGGTTATATAGCAGAGAAAGATTTACAGAGTTAACCAAACAATACAAATATGAAACACTAAAACAACCTTAGACATACCCCACCTCCAACCATGTCAGTTCTGAATTAGGCCTATATCTTTGGTTTATCCTTTTTCTATGAAAGTTTAATTATTCATAAAATCTATGTCATGAGCAACCAATCTCGATTGTTCACGGACAACATTAAGCTTGTAATTGTAAGTTCTATTTATCCTTCCAGCCATTTTAATTTGCCCATAAAACATACATGAGAAAACACTCAAGTCCAACGTTTGTCTGTAGACCCTTCAACCTTTTCTGTCGACCTTTGTATGTGGTATTGATTGACCGAACAATTCTTTTATTTTATTTCTTGCAAACTTCTCTCATATTGCTTCCAACTAACCTATGTAGCCTGACTCATTCACCAGTTCTTAGCAACAGAGCCATATTGTACAACCAATCTGTATCATTCATCTCTTCCCATTCAAGCTTCTATAGACTTGTTCCAAGTTCCCATTCTGTGTTATTGTCTCCTCTTTTGGCATGTTAGGTCTTATTTTTTTTTCTTTATGCTAATGACCAATTTCCTAAATTATTTTTCTAGAATCCATTCCTTTGTATAATAGTTACTGTCAATACAGCCACAATTAAATTGACAGTCTGGTTTTTCTTCACATTGTTAGAGATCGACAATGATTAGATATGTCCTGACAACATACTTCCTTGATAAGTTTCAGCTCTGTCGTTCCGCTGAGTGGAAATAATGATGGAATATTGGATTTTCCTTCCATATTTTCTTCCATGGGCATCAATTGAAAAAAAATTGACAGTCATAAAATTGATTATTCTCTTTTGAATGAAAACATTAGTAATGAAGTTTTTAAACAACATTTTTGTTTAAGATTATGGAGCCTAATATAATAGATAAAGTATTCTCCATCCATAATAAATTTGGCTAATATATTAAAAAGGTACTGGCACAATATCAAATTAAATCAAAATTTCTCAATTAATTTGTCATAATATGTCTCGTACTAGTAAATCACCTGAAGGAAATGTAGTTATTGAGATACTCCCGATGGCTATGTTTCCGAAATACATACGTATGTGTGGTCGTGTTAGTATAATTAAATTCTTTTTCATATAACTAATAAGTTTTGTATACGTCATCTATTCAAAGTGTAATTAATATTAAAAAAATATGAGTTAATAAATGATTAAGATTGTTCCAGGGAAAACAATTTTTCTGTAAGACATTATTAATATTTTCATTATTTTATTTTATATTAGAAGATAACTATTAAAAACCTGAAATATGAACTTATTTTCCTAAGCTCTGCCTCTCGCCCATTATATTTCGGCTAACAATGAATTCAGTTAAATGTCAAATTTAGTTTATATACATTAAAAATATGATGTATAGGCCAACACTCAATAACAACATATTCATAAATCTATCATTCAATCTTGAATAATTTTCTTAAAATACATTTTAAATTAGTAGCATATGCGTTTCTTTCAAAATTGTTGTAGAATATAAATGTTTTTTTTTGTTGTTGTTTTTTTGCTGGGTTAGCCTCCCTTGTAACCTCAAAGGGTCATTGGAGGGAGGGGCTATCTACAGGTTGCCACCCCATTCTAAACACCCATGGCTCAGGACAAGCTTCTATATTATAAATAAAAGATTGACCTGGGCGGGATTTGAACCCGCAGCGTCCGTACGGATCCCCTGAGCTTGCCTGGCGCCACGAATATAAATGTTACAATATCACATTTTAAACCTATTTTGTTTTAATTAATAACGAAGATATTACATTTTGACTCCATTTCACTTCCTTCTCACTTTAGAGATTTCAGCCTTTAACAAACTCATCCAACTGTTTTTAAGTAGATGCTNTAAAAATTATAAAATAAAAAAAAACATATATATATATGTGTGTGTGTGTGTGTGTGTGTGTGTGTGTGTGTGCTTGCGTGCAAGCGTGCGTGAGTGTGTATGTTTGTGCGTTAGTATGTATGTGTAATCTTATATTATATGGAAGAAGAATGGTGATCTTAAGATACTGGACTCCAGAGCCACGGGCTCCAGGTTCAATACCCATACTTCAAAATTGAATTTTCTTTTTGTGCTTTAACTCGTGACCCAGAGGATTCCTGGTGTGCTCCTAGGGAACACTTAGCTCTACTTGTGAACCATTCTTTATTGAATGGTAAAAAAAAAATCGGACAGCCAGAAAGGTGTGCTGACTTCTCATGTGTGCCATGAGCTCGATGATAAATACATCCTTAACATGAATTTTTCTCCGAGTCTATATAGGCTGGTTTTTTATTTATTTTATATATATTACAAAGAAAAGATAAATACATTNTGAGTGCGAGTCGCTTAATTTCTTTCAAATCTATATATATATATATATTGAATGGGTCATTCTTTTAGCTTCTCATAAGTTGGGTCGGTAAAGATCTCTTGATGTGTTTAAGAACTCGCTTCTGATTACCAACATAAATCAATTTAAAAATTATACTACATATAATTTTTATTTCATACTTGAACATGGGCACAAGTTCTGAAAAATTTTTCATCATGCTGTAGCAAGTTCGCGAAGGAATGTAACATATGACATAGTTGTTTGTACTCTCCAATTGCCATTGTTAAGTAATAATAGGCTTTCAAGCACCACCCTGGCCGAGGGGTTCAGGTGTTGCGGGTTCGAGTCTCACCCTGGGAGTTCCTTTACCCATAAATAATAGCTTTCCTAGTATCATGGTTATCTTATCTTATATGATAAGGTATACTATTATATATAGTCATTCTTTTCATGAAAATAATTGGAAAGTTAAAATAAAATTGCAAATTTCTATATTTCTTTTTTTTAAATAGTTTTTGCGACAATAATAGTATATATTAAACTTTATTTATTCATTACATTCTGTTAAATTAAAACATTTTGTAATTTGATCACCACAATGAATTAGAAAAAAAATGACATTGAATATCAATCGCATGAGGAGAGAAGGTGACCAATGACACCACTCTCAATACAATAATAGTAAAGAATTTTATTCGCAATTTAAATTTATTTTACAACTTATCTGCAATATTTTTTTTGTTCGTTTATAATGTTAGATTGAGTATATATGCTATTTTTTTAAAATTATTTAGTCTTTATAAGAAAGATATATAATTCGAAGTTTGAAAGGAACACATTTTTTTTTCCATCATTTAAGTAGGATTGTATTTAAATTCGTCTCCCGATACGATCAAAATTTAATATATTCCTCGAAGAAAAATGTGCCTAAGGTGTATAGGATTTCTCCTGTTACAATTATCAAAATATTTTTACAGATTCTAATAACGTTAAGATAAAAAGTATCGCTTGACGATAAATTTTTCATTGAAGATAAAACTTCCGGTTGAAAAAAGGCTTTCATGAAATAACTATCGAATATTTTTTTTTTCTTATGAAATATTGAGCAATTATTTATTTTATCTTGATAAAAGATTAAACAAAAGAATTGATTGTATTGGATACTATAATGGGAGTAAATATTCTGTTGTGGTGAAAAGAAAACAATGTTTTATCGTTAAAAGTAAACGACTTCCATTTCATCCTTTGTAGAATTCCCAAGGTATTATTATTAGGCCTATACTGTATCTATATCTGTTCAATAAACCATTTTAGCGTGCTTCTTAGGTATTGAGAGGTTCTGACAATAGAGATTTTTATTCTTTTTCCAAATATTCCATTAAGGACCAAAAATAGTCACTAAAATTCATACATGTATACAAACATGTGAACACTCACATTATCAATTTTTTTTTCTTTTTCATAAAATTTGTCTTTTCACTTTTAAAGGTAAAACAAAAATTTAAGTTTGTCATTGAGGAATATCGTCCTATTAAGAGTGGATATCACCAGGCAAATGTGACTAAAAACATTTGTATGTTTTATAAGTTATTATATTCTATTCTAGGAGTAACACAAAATTGAAAAATGATGAGAAGGGGTTATCACGATATGGATATTAAAATTTAACAGTCTCTCCTTAAGCCAAAATTAGCAATTTTCTTAATTAAATTTACCATATGGTTTTTAAATGTCCTCGAAAGGCTGCATTTGTTTTGTGTGCAGTGGGGATTACCTGAAATGTAGGTGCCGAAAGACAAGAGCGAAATAAAATGCTCTTTGGTCCAGTTGGCGTGATATTCAGTTCAGATCAATGAATGAGCAAATCAATATTATTCACTAATTGAAGATGCATTCTGCAAGAGTGAGGGATTGGGAAATCATTCATTAATTACGAGGCTGGTCACTGGGCGCATTAACAAAAGGCGCATGACGGAGAAGATTTTTAAATTGAGTTGATGTCCTCCTATTTCTGGATTGGTCTAAAGAGCTAACATGATATTAACCTATCTCTTAAATGACTCCTATTACATCCTATTTAGTTACCTACTCATATATGTTTAACTATAATAAAACATAGAAATACTTCATCCGGAGTCGAATATGTAGAAAAGTTACTTTTTTTCAGAGTTTTCGTACATGATATGACGTCTTCTTCAGGACAAAAAGAAGATTGAACTTGAAGAAAGGCTCGTTCTATTTTCAACCCTTAAGAAGCTATCACATGATATGCGAAAACTCCGCATATATCAACTTCGACATGGTCAAGCCTGGAATAAATAATATAAAAGGTTATTTCCACTACCAATGAATATAGAACTATCATACCTTCTATTATCCGTCTTTATTTGTTTCTTCAAACCATCTTCTGTTGGCGAGCGCTTTCGGACATTGTCCATCTTCTGGCCGAATACTTGTGTTCACTGTCACTGTCTGTATTCAACTCCGTTGTTCAACTCTGACTTGAATACAGACAGTGACAGTGAACGAATGTATTCGGCCAGAAGATGGACAATGTCCGAAAGCGCTCGCCAACAGAAGATGGTTTGCAGAAACCAATGATAGAAGGTATGATAGTCCTGGAATAAATATTTATGAGTATTCCTGGAAACCGTGGAAACCTGAGTGAAGTTTGCTCTGCAAACGTTGCTCCTGCAGGACATACTTTTTGGTTATCTGAAACTTTCACGCACTTTTACGTATGAACCTTGGTCACCAGCTCCCCTGCACGACATAGCCAGCTACCGACTGCCGTTTCTTCAGTACTCCAACGTTCGACTACCTGCGCAGGAAATAACTCCAACGCGGAATACGCACCAGCCCGTCAAGGAGATATCCTGACGGCCATAAATCAGAATGCGGTGGATGGCGGATAAGACGAGCGCCTGGGATATTGGAGTCCTCTGTGCATGAAACATGAGGGGCCGCATCTGGACCTCATCCCTATATACATGTAATTTCTGGGGCACTCCCTCCGACCGCGACAGATTCAATATCTTACCTACATCTCACCTGCCGCTTGCCCTTTCCCTGGGAGTCCCTTCTCCGTAATGGGCGAGGGAATATTTACTTGCACTTGACTGGATATCGAACGCGCCTCACGCTATCTATAAGGGAAATCTATAATTTATAAAGTATAAATAAGAAACAAGCTTATCTATTGACGGCTGGAATTTGCCAGATTTCCCCCGGGAAAATCTCCGATTATATATAGGGGAAGCTAAAAATATGATTTCTTCAAAATTTTATGTAGTATGCCCCTCAAAAATTCATTTATTCAAAAAGGCCAGCTGCCTTATTAAACTTCGAATAACTACATCATTTATGTTCAGAACAACACTTGTCACATGTTGACGAGGGAAATAATATATACATGGTGAATAGGGGATCAAATGTCCTTGGAAAATACCTAATACTCAAAAATTGGAATTGAGAGAAGCCTGTAGAGTACATGGGGCTGTAGGTTTCCTCCTTGAGGAATTCCACCCTATACCACGAAATTGCATGCTCCCAATGACTGTATAGCGCACCTCTATAGACCCTCCGTCTTTCATCTGGACATGGAAAAGCGCGACTCATCACAAAATGAACACGTTGCTCTATTTCCATTCATTTTAAGTGTTCCCAAGCAAATTCCAGTACATGGGGCTGTAAGTTTCCTCCTTGAGGAATTCCACTCTATACCACGAAATTGCCCGCTCCCAATGACTGTATAGCGCACCTCTATAGACCCTCGGTCTTTCATCTGGACATGGAAAAGCGCGACTCATCACAAAATGAACACGTTGCTCTATTTCCATTCATTTTTAGTGTTCCCAAGCAAATTCCAGTACATGGGGCTGTAGGTTTCCTCCTTGAGGAATTCCACTCTATACCACGAAATTGCCCGCTCCCAATGACTGTAATAGCGCACCTCTATAGACCCTCTGTGGTCCATCTGGACATGGAAAAGCGCGACTCATCACAAAATGAACACGTTGCTCTATTTTCATTCATTTTAAGTGTTTCCGAGCAAATTCCAGTACATGGGGATGTAGGTTTCCTCCTTGAGGAATTCCACACTATACCACGAAATTTCACGCTCCCAATGACTGTATAGCGCACCTCTATAGACCCTCTGTGGTCCATCTCGACATGGAAAAGCGCGACTCATCACAAAATGAACACGTTGCTCTATTTTCATTCATTTTAAGTGTTCCCAAGTAAATTCCAGTATATGGGGATGTAGGTTTCCTCCTTGAGGAATTCCACCCTATACCACGAAATTTCACGCTCCCAATGACTGTATAGCGCACCTCTATAGACCTTTAGTGGTCCATCAGGACATGGAAAAGCGCGACTCATCACTCAAAATAAGCACTTTTCTCTAGTCTTTTCGGGTGATATCTCATTTCAACGAATCTTCTTATGATAGAAAAAGTGTACTAACAGCAGTACACCAAACTATTATACGATGCTGCGCAGTATAGAAAGCTGTGAAAATGAACGACTCATCTCTGTGGAGACACTCGTGGTCAACCTGCTGTCGGCGAATACAAACCTACCTCGCTAATTAACAAAGATCGGCCGCCTAAGTGTAATACCTGCCAAGTTCACCTNGACGAGGGAAATAATATATACATGGTGAATAGGGGATCAAACGTCCTTGGAAAATACCTAATACTCACAAATTGGAATTAAGAGAAGCCTGTAGAGTACATGGGGTTGTAGGTTCCCCCTTGATGAATTCCACTCGAAACCACGAAATTGCATGCTCCCAATGACTGTATAGCGCACTTCTATAGACCCTTAGTGGTCCATCTGGACATGGAAACGCGCGACTCATCACAAAATAAACACGTTGCTCTATTTTCATTCATTTTAAGTGTTCCCAAGCAAATTCCAGTACATGGGGCTGTAGGTTTCCTCCTTGAGGAATTCCACCCTATACCATAAAATTTCACGCTCCCAATGACTGTATAGCGCACCTCTATAGACCTTTAGTGGTCCATCTGGACATGGAAAAGCGCGACTCATCACTCGAAATGAGCACGTTGCTCTATTTTCATTCATTTTACATGTTCCCAAGTAAATTCCAATACATGGGGCTGTAGGTTTCCCCCTTGATGAATTCCACCCAATACCACAAAATTTCACGCTCCCAATGACTGTATAGCGCACCTCTATAGACCTTTAGTGGTCCATCTGGACATGGAAAAGCGCGACTCATCACTCGAAATGAGCACNTTTGACTATATAGATTATTAGTAGAGGAGTTTTGTTGGGGTTAGGTAAAGGTTAATTTAAAAATGCAGTCTAAAAAAATGTGTATTTTTTAATTATCTGCCGACGTTTTGGCTTACACTGTAGAATTAAATTTTGGTTTTATAAATTAAATGTGTGATTAGATGTTTTTTTGTAGGGGTTTGGTCAACATAGACGGAAAAAATTCAATTTAAAAAAAATATGTATTTTAAAAATTATCTGCCCTTTCGGCTTATCTTTTAAGCCATCTTCAGGGGTATTACGATGGCGAGATGGGACGTCGTGCCACATGGATCAAATGTCCTTGACAGAACATTTTCCAGGTGGCCTCAGTCATGAACATTTGATCCTGGTGGCACGACGTCACTTCTCGCCTTCGTAATACCCCTGAAGATGGCTTAAAAGATAAGCCGAAAGGGCAGATAATTTTAAAAATACATATTTTTTTTAAATTGAATTTTTTCCGTCTATGTTGACCAAACCCCTACAAAAAAACATCTAATCACACATTTAATTTATAAAACCAAAATTTAATTCTACAGTGTAAGCCAAAACGTCGGCAGATAATTAAAAAATACACATTTTTTTAGACTGCATTTTTAAATTAACCTTTACCTAACCCCAACAAAACTCCTCTACTAATAATCTATATAGTCAAAAACTCTTCATTTGAATTTATTAGGTAAGAGCACACCCTTCATATAAGATATTTAATTACTTACTTAAACATCATAGCATAAAAATGCTACAGATGAGAAATATAATTAAATTTTACACCTATTATAAATACGATTTGATATCATGTCTATAATATGATATGAAAAAAAATGTTCACCGAACTCCAAGAAAAACTTCTGATAATAATATCTACGGTAAAAAAAAAAAAACATAACTCTTCATTTAAATTGGTAACGTCTGGGGTAAATATGATTCAATGCAACAAGAGAAAATAACTATTTCATGCTTAACATCACGACGGAGATGTTAAGAAGAGTTTAACTGTTTCTTTCCGTTCCATTATAGTCTTGTTTCTCTTAACTAAACTTTAGAATTCATCTAACATAAGTTTTTTCTGGGAGTAAATGGAATTTTATGTGATTTTTTTTAAAGAAGTAGTCCGTTTCGCTGCTTTGCTGGGTCAACGTCAACTCCAAGATATGAAGCTCTGGCTATTGTATTTTAGCAGAAACGACTGAAAGAGGAGTGCTCGGACGTTTCAGCGAGGTAGGTAGTAGTAGATCATTGGAGGGCAATCAACTTCAAGGTTATTACGCCCTATAAATACCCTTTAATATGTTTACTATAAATTAGTTAATAAAAGACAGGAATCAGGATTATTTCGACCACTATAACAACCTAAATTAATGGATTTTTTTT